>JAJMAG010000090.1:6137-78851 GCA_030564905.1 Geotrichum fermentans
GTTAAGCTAGATAGAGCTAGGCTTACCGATATGTTTGGCAGTTGGGCTAATCATGAGAGAACAGGAGGCGGAGGGCCTCAGGGAGCGAGGCCCTACAGAACCAGAAGGTCCTGAGAGGATGGATATTTATACACGCCTAGGGCCGGGTAAGGCCCTTCAGGAGGGTAATCTCAGGAATGGAGGGTACAGGGTTCAAGGATCTCGAGTGAACCTGGTACGCTACACTACATATGCTTCTCAAGTATGTACATGTATGTAACGACCTCTGGTAGAATCGTCCCTAGTGACGAGATGGCAGGGGGAGTAAGCGCTTATGTAAGCAAGGTCCTGTAAAAGAGAAGGGAGAAGACCGAGTGCCTCAGCACCGGCCTTCTCCCAGAGAAAGGGTGTCCTACTCTGGTCGTACAACGTGCTTCAAGACCAAGAACCATGGGGGCATAGTTAGTGAGCTACAGCCTTAATGGTTCAATCTTGAGGAGTTGAACGACGGGAGTTGACATGTCTTTATAGGCGGCCAGGATGACCGTTTCCCTAGACGAGGGTAAACCATCCCATAACTGTATATGGGGTGGCTGGCTAGCGGAGCCTGTGCGCCGCTAGCATTATATTATGATAGGCTGACTGGCTAAGCCTGCGCTTAGCTAGCCAGCGGAGGAATGTCCTGCTGAGTACCATGCTAGGTACCTCAGGTATCCTCATTGGGCTCAGCAGGGAAGAATCGTGTTTTGGACGTTACATGTATGTATACCAGCTGAATTCTTTTAAGACTGAATCAGACGTTTTAGCTAGCCGCCAACTGAGACTCGGATATTAAGGTTCGTCTGCGGCACTGATGGTCTGTAGCCATTGAACCAGAATGTTTACGAGACGAAAAAACCAGGCAATTACAAGTCACTCCAGGCAGCATTAAGCGGCAGGCGCTACCAATTGAGCACCAGTAGCTACGCGCAGTGCCTAAGCTTGTGGATTTAACGCCTACGAAGCGTAATATTTGTTGCGGTCAGGGCCTTGCGGTGAAATGTTCAGGACCTCCGTAGTTCTGTAATCGAGCCAAGTAATGATTAGTCCTATATTAGGTAAGCAATTACTTTGAAAATTTAAGGTGAAGGCCACTCCCAAGGGGTTTGACATCACCTCGCACGGTCTGAACAGCTTGCGTTAATGGACGCTACCCGAAGGTAGGCCAACAGCCTAATTGAATGAAGCTTGCTGTTCAGAGCGAGGAAGAGGGCCTTCTTTTATAGAGGGCCAGGGACAGGTTCTGTAGTGTGGATACGCCCTGACTATGTAGCCGGTGGCTAGTCGTTCTTTGCATGCGGCTATGACGCATCAGGCCGGCCTGTGGTTCGACCGTAGTCGGTACCGTACCTTAGATCCCCGGGCCGGGTTCCCCAGCCCTGGATAAGGACGCTTGTGCTTGTAATTACTCTGAGTAATTGTGGGAACAAGTAGAAAGTGTTCTTTGAACGCAACATATTTTTAGTGTTTTAAGCTTTGACGCATGTGCCCCCAAGCGGCCGGATTGCATCCATAAACGGCAAGCCCGGGCCTTGGGTCTGCAGCAGCGCCGGTGAAGCTAGCCGTCCATAGACCTTCCCTGACCATTAAGCACCCGCGGACTTCTCGGCTCACAGGCAGCTACTCCAGGCCATGGAAGGACACTGGAAATCCCAAAGAGCATTTAAATCCGAAAGTTGCCTCGCTGAGATTCAAGTGCTGGTTTTATCAGGCCAGCGCTGGAGCTCGAGTGGACAATTTCCATAGTCGGCGATCTCCAATCTAAAACAGTGCAGACGCACGGACTCTCCACTTTTTCTTCTCAACTGAAACCCAGAGCTCTAGCCTCCTCGTTAACTCTACGCGTATCGAACATTGATCTTCTCTCCAATTCATCGTGCACGTACACACTCCGTGCAGCACATACATAAGTATGTAGGACTGCCAAACTACGTTTCAGAGCTGGTGCACTTTGCTCAAACGGGCCGTCAACAATCGCTCTACCGCGCCAATAGTGTTCCTGACTAGGTATGCACAATACATGACAACAAATGAGAAAAGAAGTAACACGAATTGAGGACAGTCAACACTTGAGGATTCCATACTCATATCTTTCTTCATCTTCCTCCATTATTAGTCCCCAGAATACGGTGTCGGCATTTGTAACTTCAGTCGAGGATATACAGCCCCTGACAATGTACCATGAATCTAGCCGAAGCTTTTCGCACGCTCGACCATGCCGCACTCGACACAATCTACGACGCTCTGCCGTTTGTTCGCACCCTGTCGCGCGACGGCGGTTCTAGAAGTACGGCCTCGCTGGCGATACGACAAGCTGATCTCGCCGAGGCGCTACTGCTAGCAAGAGATTCATTTGTCAGGGAAGAAGGCGAAGTGGAGCTGCGTGAGACAGCCAAACGAGGCCGCCTGACGCGTCATTCCGTTCATGAACACAACGAGGAAAGTGAAGACGATGAGAGTGACGACGAAGAAGAGACTGAAGAAGAAGAAATGTATCAAGAAACAACCATCGCACACCAGAATTCGACGTTGGTCAACGCAGAAGCGAGCGCCCAAGACATTCAGCAGGTGCTCCCACAACAGCCAAAATCCACAGTGTTCATTGTTCCACCCACAGTCAACCCCTACGACCCCACCAAAGACTACCTGCCACAGTGGCTCAAGCGCACATACATGTACTGGCGCTGGACCCTTAAATACCCTCTTCATGACGTGCCGCAACGCTACGCTGTATGGATCACGCTCCACCTAAATGATACCAGCATCCGATTCCATATTCAAAACGTTTCAACGTACGCCGACGAAGGGCGCTTTGCAACGTCCTCCGAGGTGAACGACTTCATCCTGCGCAAGGCCGCAGGCCATATCAAAGTCCAGGAGGACCTTGCACGCCTAGAATTCAACACATTGCACCAGCAGGACAGCACCAGCGTCATTAGTTTTAACGCGCGCTACCTGCGCGTCTTTAATAAGGTGCGGCACTACTACAACGAAGACCGCCTGGCCATCCAGTACTACGACCGCATTCTGCCACGCATTCGCAAGCGCTTGAATGTTAATTTTTATGAGCGCCTGTCGACAACTGGAGGATTGGAGCGGATTCCAAGTAGAGGATTACCGTCGCTAGAAGGACTCATGTTGGCAGCGGAACAGGTCGACGACTTCTATAGGCCGCTACCACCGGTGCCGCCAGCGGCACGCAAAAAGGGGTTCCCGTGGCGGAGGCTGTCGCAGGACAAGTTGAAGATGGCATAAGCGACGGGCCGATGCTAATGCCGGTAAGAGGAGGAGAAGCCCAGGAAACGTAAAACATGCCCGCACACTAATTCTCGATAACATGTAATAATAGTCACTCGTGTAAAAAAGTGCTTACAAATTATAATTCTCAAAGGAAATATAGCGCGCTGGACCTCGGCGATAAGGGCGCTTATGCGGTGCTTGGTCAGCAGCCCATGATTTGGCGGCTCAGTATAAAACCTCCCCACAGTCAACCCAACGACAACCATCTCCGCTCGACATCTCTGCCATGGTAGCCCCAATAGAAAGCCAGCTGCGTCTCGAAAAGTTCGAAGAGAACCTCTTCAGATCTACAGAACAACTTTGGAAACCTCCCAATGCGCGTGGCGTCTTTGGCGGTGTTGTAATTGCCCAAACTCTCATGGCAGCCGCCAAGACCCTCCCCGAGGAGTTTGAGGTCCACTCAGTGCATTGCTACTTCATCGAGGCTGGTGATGCCTCCGTGCCCATTGTCTACCATGTTGAGCGTGTTCGCGATGGCAGGGTGCGTATGCAATCTGTGAAACGACATTTGAATATGAACGCCGGCTAACAATCTAGAGTTTTGCGACACGCACAGTCCAGGCTATCCAGCACGGCCGTTGTATTTTTACAACGTCCATGTCGTTTCAGGTGAAAAGCAAATGGTCACCCAAAGCCATCCATCAATCCATATCGCCTGGTATCGATCCACTATATGGAGTCGAAGGCAATGAATTTGAGGGCACCTCTGTCGAGGAGATCCCGAACCTGCCCCGGATCACATTCGCAGCCGTCGGCATTGAAGCATATATGGTTCCCAAGGACAAGGAATGGGATAAGCAGCATCCGTCACACCGTCGCATTCGATACTGGCTGAAATGTACCGGCAAGATTGAAGATCCCAAAGCCCATGTCATGGGCCTAGGCTATCTTAGTGATTCCCTGATGCTAAGTGCTGCACCATATGCTGGCGGGTTTGGATGGTCCGATATTTCCATGATTGTCTCGCTTGATCACTCTATTTACTTTCACCGACAACCCAAGGCTGATGAATGGCTGCTCAATTGCCTAGAGTCGCCGTGGAGTGGCAGTCAGCGTGGCTTGGTCATTAGTAAATTTTTCGCGATGAATGGCGAGCATGTCGCGACCGTGATCCAGGAAGGTGTGGTTCGTTTGAATGAAACTGCTATGGCAAAGATCTAAGCAACTCTACATAGTAGAAACGGCAATTGAGATAATGAATATATATTAAGATGTGTGTATGTGAGTTGTTTTACTTCACATGTAAATTGTGAGAGCTCGATGAAATCACGATCTCTCAAAGTCTGAGATAGAAAAAACGCAATCGATTATTGGCTAACAGGAGACAAATAGCGAACCCGAAGTCTGAGGCATGAATTGCTGTGGTCCTTTGTAATCATGAATTTGTAACGCTTTAATGTGTCCAAATAAATGGAATGATTGATTCGCACGGCCTTACAACAGTAAGGCTAAGCGAAGGGTCATAGCGCGGTAGGTGCAACGCACTTGAAAAAATAAAATAAGAGAATACTACAAATTACGCATCACACAAGCGATGCAACAGTCTGGGAATCCACTTTCGATTGAAATAGTACTTGCGTATTACTACAATGTAGGACCTGTGTCCACCTTATTTCTGATACTCATGTTTTCCGGCTCATTTAGCATCCGATTGACCTGTCGTGATTTGAAATGCAGGTCTGCTTTGCCGTGCCTAGAGCTTGCATCGTCGGTCTTGCCAAGGCTAAATTTTGGATGGCCCATACAATGCCGAAGCATAGATTGTCTTGGGCCCAGCTTTTGTCATTATTGTAAGTAAGCATGTCTTGAATTGACGCCATGGAGAGTGAGAAAGCTCGTGTCTTGGGTAGTGTGTGTCTTGTGCTCCCAATTACTGTACAAAGTCTGGATTTTGGACGGCTCGTGAGCGGTGGCATTGAAGGTGCCACACAGCCTCCTGGGGTAAGTTTCACTTGACTAAAAGTCAAATTTTATCAGATCTTGGGTAACGCGCTGATAAGTCGGAACTTAGTACACCGAGATGGGACCGAGATGGTAGTATATGCCTTTGCCTTTGGCTTATCTCTTAAAACCAAAATCAAATTTTGAGATGAATTGCTATTTTATTTTCAAGTTATACTGCTAGTTTATGCTGGTCCCCGCAAAAGAATGGCCGTTATAAAGCAAATTTAGTGGATATAGAGTAGAGCGAAGGTTTGAATAAAACTGGGATGCTATACAAGGACCAATCTTAAAGCAAAAGGGTACCGCAACTAGATTGGATTTCTTGCACTTGGACATAGTCAGTTTAGTCGAGGCAAAGCTAAGACCTTAGCGCTGCCTCACCTTTTTTAGCGTGCGGTCAAGTGGAGTTGGTCAAGCAAATTGCCGGCAAAATTCTTAACAGAACGCTTTATTAAACCTAAAATTAAGCCAATTGTTTCACCAACCGTCGCTACGGCTATGCAAAGGTCAAAAGAGACCAATGGGTAGCATGAAATTCAATCGCTACCTTCAGGAGCCAAAAAAAAAGAGCATAATACTCAATTCTTTTCTAACGCTTGGCTGTTTTGTTTCATATTTGGCTAGTGCTCATTAAACAGTGCCCTACATTGGGTCTTCTAAAAGTCCTAGTCACACCTTACGCCGGTATCGATTCCAAGGGTATATCGCGCGACACGGCCCGATGTAGAAGCCCTGAGTATATAAAAAGATACCAAGTGCGCTGGGGATATTTGTCAATCTGCCAACTTCACAACATACTATATTCTACAAATATGCATTCACCGTTTATTACAAGTGGCTATCAGCGTAACCTCCATAAGTTCGAGACCATTCTTCAAATAATAGACCACTTCACGCCGGGAAGCTTCTACTGCCACGAACACGAACTCGTCTGCAACAATGGTGAGCACCCCGAAGGCTCCTTTGCATGTCAAGGTGTGTTGAGTGCACCTAAACTTATGACTTACCGCAGTGAGTCGGTCGTACCGCAAGTCCAAAGATCCGAGGCTATGGCACGGACCATATCACTACCTGGAACGCGTTCCAAAAGAGACTTGATAGCAGAAACGCCCTTGCCGTGCGGCAGGTCTCAGAGAAGGGTGATGTCTTCATTTGATCCACCAGTGCAGGTTTTCTCGCCCTATTACCGGCTCCATTTTAATGCGACTTACTCTGAAGACGAAAGCCAGAGTGACCACCACACATTTTCTTCCACATCATCGTACGACGACTACAACGAATATGACACCGACACCGACAGCATCATTTCGAGAGTCTCGCCAAAAAGCACATTAAATACCCCTAAGAACTATGTGCTAGCAGCAAGCCTACCTGTTTCTGAGGACGTCCAGCCTGCCTTTGGCAGAAGATCGTCCCTTCGGGGTAAAGTATCAAGCCTAATCCAACAATTTCAACTAAGGAGAAACAGCAAAAAGCAAAATAAGGCTGTGCAACGAGCAAGCAAAAAGTTTCGGCGATTGTCTTTTCCGGAAAAGAGAAGACTTTATACTGAAGCTGAAGCGAGTGTGTTTTTAGAGTCACGGATATTTTTGCATGAGCAATACGTGGCATGAAGCTCCTTCCCCATTGCGTGAACCCTGTTTTAGAATTTTCTTTTTTTCTCTCTTGATTTTCAGTGTAATGTGCGATGAACTAGTTGTTTTTGGATTTTTTATATTGGTGTTGTATTTAATTACTTTGTTCTCTTACTTTTGAGCTGAGTCTACTTCTACTTTTTGGTTTGTGATCATCGTGCCCGATCAGGAAATCTAATTGCTGAGCTTGCTCGCTTCCCGCAACGCACGGCCGTACTTGAAAAACAGAATCGGGGCCAGACTCATAACCAGAGTCACGCCGGCCAGCAGTACACACGCCCAGCGCGGCGTCAGGCGCCTGAACATGGTCGCTCCAAATAGCGGGAAAATCCCAGCCATGACACTGCGGAAAAACAAGTTGCATGCGCTGGCGCTAGCCACGCACTTCGGGTATGCCTCGAAAACGTAGGCGAAGACACCGTTGAAAACAAGCAAACAGCCAAACCCAAATATTCCGCTAGAGGCAATGGGAACCATCCAGTGGATAGACGCTCGGATTGTGAATGCAAATAAGAGAAGCCCGATAAAACTAGTAACGGTACCAGTGAGCATTTGGGGCAGGCGGTATTCGGGCATCCCGACTCCGTCGTTACGAGTTCGCGCGAGATACTTGTAAATGCCAACCCATAACCTGCGAGTAGGTATGGTAAGCAGCATACCACAGGTCATCCCTAGAAATGTATAACCCGTGGACACGGGCCGGAAATGGTAAATATCTTCAAATATGAGCGGGTATGCGACAAAGAAAAGATAAATCAGAGCCAGATAAATTCCAGAGGCAAACGACGTAAAAAAAATAATAGGGTCTGTAGCAACCATCTTGAGAGGCTTCTTGGCTGACTTTATGAGTATCCAACAGAGATGAGCAATGTTTTTAGGCTTGTTCGCCGGAGAACTGTGCTTTTTCTGTAGAACTGGTAGGAACGTTTCCGGAACCAGCAAGGCGACCAGCACCAAGAGTCCGACGGACCAAAGAAGCATGACCTTGAATATCCAGCGGTATCCCAAGTTTGTGTTGATTGTAGCACCAATCATGGGTCCAATGCCTGGCCCTAAGAACGGCGCCATTGAAAACATGAGGGTCGGGATGCCAATGTCCTTTTGCTCAAACATGTCGCTGAATGTGCCCGATATCACAGTAATGAAAGTGCCGCCGGCAAAGCCGCTGAAAAACCGGCCGACCAGCATAATGGGGAGCGTATGGCCCAAGGCGGGCATGAGCTGGAAAATGCAATACAGAGTCAATGCGACCAAGTACACTTTGCGACGTCCATATATTTCGCTGATAGGCGTGAACAGAAGTGGCCCAATGCCTTGACCGATGATAAATAGCGTCACGCCCAGCGTGGCAATGGTTTTGTTGACGCTCATATCCTCCGACACGCTTATAATTGCCTGCGACCAGGTCGTAGAAAGACATGTGACTTGAAACGCGCAGGACGCGAGTAGCGTGGTTATCACGTACTTGCGGAAGATGCCTATTCGGCGAGCAGGGTTGCCCTCAGGTTCGTCCTCTTCTAATTCTCCACTCCCCGCTTCACGATTATGAACAATGACTTCGTCTTTGCCTGGTTGTATTACCGAACTTCTTCTAGATTCTGTTTCGCTAGTGTCGGTACATGTTGATGACCTGTCATCCTCAGAGATATCCCTTAAGCCGTAGCAAAAAATTCTTTCTCCATTTTTACAACTCTGGCTCATGATTACTGCAGTGCTGATTATCTTGTCAAATCTGAGATCGGACCCATCTTATATACATGTACGAAATCAAATTTACTAGTTCTAAGGTTACAGGTGGCTGCGGATCGGCAATAAAAAGCCCATTCACAACGAGTGTAGTGGACGGCAAGTCTTGGCCTTCCTTAGTTGTCTTAATTGTCAATATACACAGAGTGCCGGTGTAATTGTCTTCCAGGGCTATAAAGGAAATCTTTTAAGATTACTTGGTGCGAGTATAGGCGAGGTTTACGGATTATTTATGCCAACCATAATTTCGCCAACTTATCTCGTAAACCTTTTGAAACAAACAAAGCATTTAACAGTTTAACAAAGCTCTCTACGGTGTTATCTACATTATGTTGATTTTATAGTACATACTTTTCACCGTGGAACTGGATGTCAGGATGCTTTTTAGCAAAGGTTTGAGTTTCCTCAACAAGGCCCTCGGGACCGCAAGCAATTAACCAAGACCCATTTGGGGTCATTGTAACTCCAGTTTCTCCGAAAAAGTTAATAGCCTCTCCGAGCAAGTCAGGTCTGCCCTTTTGGACTTCGATGTTCTTGGGCAAATTCATTATTTGTTCTTCGTCAGTTTGTGAGATCAGCGTCGAGCTCGAAGATTCACCGCCAAGATCTTGCTCGTCTTCATCGAGCAGATCGTCAAGTTCATAATCGCTATCACCTTCTAGGACATGCGTCTGTCGCCCTGTAATATAAACAGTTGCTTCGTCAATTTCAAGTTCGTGCAAGGCGCCGATCTCGTCCTTGCTCCTGATCATCCAGATCAGCTTCACATCGGCGTTGCCAGCCAACCGTAGACCTCGATACACAGCCCCACCGAAAGATAAGCCCGATCCTCCCGCAAGGATAAGCACCGTCTTGGCAGTGGCAAAAAGCGCAGGGTTGACTGTGGGAAATGGACCGGAAAGGGTCCAACTGCTGCGGGAGGATATTTTCAGCCTGTGCTCTCTTGCCAAGAGCTTCACGCAATCGTCGGATGGGTGGGAGGCTATGGTATAAGGATGCGACGGTAGGATCCAAGCCCATGGAGAGTTTAGTGGTGGAGACAAGCGGACATGGGATCCAATATGAAAGTACTCGGGAAGCGCCGACCTCGGCAGAGTGAGGACTTTGAGACTTTGAGATATGCTTGTCTCTTCAATCTGCACCCGCTTGGAAGTCAATATCCTGAACCCTATCTGGCCGGCCATCAGCAGCACGCACCAAAACGTAAGAATACTGGTTCCAGGGCGAGCGTGAATGCATCCCAGAATAACGATTGCCCACGCCGCCGGGTAGTGGATTGCATAGAACACTCCGTACATTCTACGTCGAACTGGTTTCAGCGATGTCACACCCATGGCCAGCATTAATATCAGGGCAACGACACCAAGGAAGTTGAGTATACGGAATATGCGGCTCACCGTTCCTTTCCTGACAAAAACAGCAAAGTACGCCACTCCGTGAACCAGCCCGGCCAGAACCACTAGGCGGGAGATCCATTTATGAAGATGTAGGGTTTGCAAATACGCCGTAGAGGGTAGTGGCGACGGGCGCATCGACAGGAAGAGGACCAAGGGCAGCATGGCATACGTGACCCTAGTAAGGCCGTTAGTGCTCAATTCGTACATCACTTTTTTGTGGGTTTTCACTCACCTGCCAGAGCGCTTCGCAACCGTTCTGAGTGCGCCATGCTCGGTCTTGACAAGAATAAAGACAAACAAGAAAATGAACCAAGCAAATACCGTCAGCCACAGTGGCGGACTGAGGTAGCGCCGGTATTTGCTGGGCACGCGGTCCTTGATGGAGTTTCGGACCGACAGGAGGCATACTGCCGCGGCCGTCAGGACGAAGACTATGTACCCGTACTTGATGTTTGCATTGTGTCCCTCAGAGTGGCCGTGGCCCTCATGGCGGGCGAGGATCTCGAGGGTCATTGCAAAAGTGAACACTGTTGAATTGAGGGGAGGAAGAAGAACTCTTTGAAGATTGGTATGGTGATGTTTAACCCGATGGGTATTAGATTTTGGGCCCACATATAAAAACTCGCGTATTACGTGCGCGTAAATTGCTCAAGAATATTTTACTCAAATCTATGTGATCCAAACCTCCGAGATCCTGGCCAGAATAACTAGAGGGACTCATGAGAAGGGCCTGATATTGAAATCGTCTACAAGTTTGGTGGTGTCAATAAATATGATTGAATTCTGCATTAAAATGGAATATGCTAATGATGGATGTCCGTCTACTCCTTGACAAGGCCCAGCGATTCAATTGAGAACTGCTTCTTGACAACGTCGAGCAGCTTGCCCTCGTCGTCCTTGCGCTTCAGCATCTCGTTGGCGATAAGCGTAGAGCGGGCGATCTGTCAGGTCACAGTGTTAGCGAAACTTCTGCCCGCACCTTTCCGAAAAAAGTCCATGGTTCGGCAACTTACCTCCTTCTTATGGTGAAGGCACTCGTAGTAGTCCGCGCTTTTGGCTGTGCATTGAGCGGGATCAGTCGTAGACTTGGAGGAGTAGCACTCCATGAAGCTTTGCCATTCTACAGCAGAAGTGTTAGTTGACTGTGTGCGTGTTCAAGTTGCTTGGCGGCAGAGTGGAACCACAGTGCGTGTCGACAAAGAGCATACCTGGAAAGCATCGGCTGGTGCCGCCGTTAAGACCTGTTGCAGAGACCATTTTGTGCGTGTGTTGGGGGAGATGGTGATGATGGGCAGTGAAGCTGTGGTTAGTAGAGAAAATTCAAAGAGGTGAGATAATTAGAAGGCCATGATTGGGTGAAAACGTCCTTGGTCAGCAGTAATAGCAATAATTACTTAATCATGAATAACGATTAGATAATACTTTTTGTATAGGAAACTATTAAGCTTCACGATGATTGAAATTTCTATTGTACAAGTATAAATTACAGTTCTTCTCACTTATCTTCCTTGTTGGCTTCTGCGTCTGCCTTGGCCTTGGCCAGTTTCCACTTGCGCGCGTTTTCAAGGAAAGAGGTGAATGTCCTGTCGGCCTCGTCTGTCGGGAATACGTAGTCGACGTACTCTTGCAAGGTTCCATCCTCGAGTTTGCGGGTCTTGGTGACAGTATAAGGTGTTTGCTTGGTGACGCTCGCAACGGTTTCAGGCGTGCCGTGGACGGCTTCAAATTGGGTCCAGGCGTCGTTGAGGATGACTCTGGCGGATTTGTTGCCTGTGGATTTGAAGTGATCCCACGCACGAGTAAACACTTGGCGAGCGGAAGCCTTGGCGGCCTCGGTGATCTCTACTTCAATTTCCTCGTCTTCTTCATTATTATCATCTTCGGGGATTGGTGTGGTTTCGTCTGGTATTTGAAGTTCGAACATGGCGTAGGAGATCCACACCTTGACATGAGATGTCTTGGAAAGTAGTGTTTCGTATAACTTGCGGGCGCGCTCGTATTCCTCTTCCTCAGTCTCGAATTCAATATATCGCTTCCACACTAGCTCAGGCATTTCCATCTCGGGTTGGGCGACTGCGAGGTCGAAGATGGCTCTGGCGCGGTCAATGTCACCTAGCATCTGTTCCAGTTCAGCAAACTCGATCCAAGGCTGCGGTAGCTCGGGATAGTTTTCAATGTATTTTTCATACAAGATGCGGCAGCGGTCAAACTCCTTGAGCTCCTTTTCTATCTCGATGTAGCCCTTGAATATTTTGGGCTTGCCTGAAAGGCCCAGACCCTGCCCCAGAATCTTGCGTGCAGTAGCAAGCGTGCCGTGCCTGATTTCGAACTTGGCGTAAAGCAGCCAGATCTTGTCGAACGAGAATTTTTTATGCGGAATGAGTTTGATGCATTGTTTGTAGATTTCACGGGCACGGTCGATCTCTTGTGTTTCGAGCTCTTCATAAATCGCATACCTGATCCACAGAAATATATACCGGCGCCAGAACCGCTTTTCTGCGACTTGAGGGACGTTGGAAATGGCGCGTTCGTATATTTCACGGATTTCGTCAGGGTCTGATGAGGCTTCCTCTACTAACGTTAAATATGAGAACCATGCATCGTAATTATAGGCATCGTTCTTGATTTCCTCTTCGTATTTAACTCGCCTTTTTGCGAGAATGACATCCTCAATACCTTCCTTGTCGCCAAACTGCTTCTCGAACGCCGTATATGCATTATAGAGGTTCATACTCCGGCTCTTGGACAGCCGCTCTAGGCCGAACTTGTAAATAGCGCGAGCTCTTTCCCACTCCTGTTCATGTGCTTCGAATTTGGCAAATGCCGTTAATAGCTTTTCGTCCAGCGCCTCTAAAGACCCGGTAGGGTCTGCTGTTTCTGCTGCCGTTAAACTGTCGACCGCCACAGTGTAAACTTCACGCACATTTTCGGGGCTGCCGTACTCTTGCTCGAACCTTGCCCACTTGATCCAGTTCTCAGGCTCCGGGTGGACGGCCGTGAACCTCTGAAACACCTCTCTTGCCCGCGCATACTCGCCGTACCGTTTTTCCATATTAATGTACGCCATCCAAGCAGCTGCTAGCGGCTGCCATGCCATCCACCGTTCAAACACCTCGCGACACCCACTCACGTTCATGAGCGTTTCCTCCACACCGACATACGTAAACCACAGCTTATCGACACGCGGTAAGATCGTCACCGCTCTATCCAGTAAATTTCTAGCGTGGTTGATATTGCGAGTCTTGAGCTCGCATTGAATGTACCGGATCCACAGCGGCACATTCTGTGGGTCGACGTCTAGAGCTCTTTCGAAGATACTTCGGGCCCGTGCAAATTCCTGCTGGTCGAGCTCCCAAACCGCGTATCTCATCCACTGGCCCGTGTTTTGCTTGTTTCTCCTTAATGCGTCTTCATATTCGCGTCGTTTGCGGCCTTGGTACTCGTGTAGTTCTTCGAGGTCGGTGAACTTTTGCAGTGGCACCTTTAGCGGCTCTTCCTTGCGCTCAAATGCCTCAAGCAGGATTTGTTCGGCGGTGATCTGCAAGGCGGCCGTGGCCTTGTTTTTGACTTTTCGCGTGTTCGTGTCGGCCATTGTTGGTTGTCCAGAGTCAAGTCGCGCAGAGGTGAAGAGCACTAGTCGTCGCGCTCAAATGGTGGACAGACGAATTTTGAAAAGCTAATGTTACCCGGGGCGCGGCTGACAAGAAAGTCAATGCCCTGGCTCATCTCTCATTAATACACATTAGAAAAAGATAAAAGATTGTTCGAACTGCCAAGAGGTAAAAAAAATATTATCGTCTATTTTGTATAGAAACATACCAAGCACTGTTGGCGTCTTCTCTTCGAGTTAGAGGGCTTGACTGTCTGCCCTTGTAATTTCAATTCCAGTTTTAGCCATGCACGGCTGAGCCTTGTCACCCAAATTTTCCCATACACAAGTGCTCCTCCTTTGATCATCAAGATCCTAGCGCTTCATTAAAAAACACCCACAATGCTGCCCACGCCCACCACCTCTGCGCTTGATTTCGACCTCATTTACGAGCCTGCCGAAGACACCTTTCTTCTTCTCGATCTCCTTGAGGAAGACCTGCCGTTTCTTACCGCCCGGTTTGCCCCGCTCTCGGCCTCCCCCTCAGCTCCAACGCCCATCGTCGTCGAACTCGGCACCGGGTCTGGAATCGTCACCACCTTCATCCATAAGCACATCCTCCCTTCGTCGTATCACATCACAACGGATCTCAATCCGCACGCGTGCAGGGCCAGCCTGACAACCTGGGCGGCCAATAACGGCAACGAGGACGGCAGCGGGCCCACGACGCCGGGGCTGCTCGACACGGTGCGCGGCAGCCTCGCTACGCCGCTGCGCCGCGGCATTGTGGACGTGCTGGTGTTTAATCCGCCCTACGTGCCGGATGAGATAGTGCCCACGGCGCCGGACGCCGACGACGACCGCAGGTGGCTGGATTTGGCACTGCTGGGCGGTGATGACGGCATGGAGGTTACGTGGGAGCTGCTGAACGACCTGGAAGATGTGCTGGCGAGCAAAGGAGTGGCATACATCTTGTTTTGCAAGCGGAATAAACCAGAAAGCGTTGCAAAGGAGATGGAGAAAAGAGGCTGGAAAGTAAAGAGAGTGGGGGAGAGGAAGGCAGGCTGGGAAGTGTTGAGTGTATGGAGGTTTTGGTTAAATGAATGAACGGAAGTACTGTACAGTACATGTAAATAAGCGAGTGATAGATTAATGAATAGAATTTTAACTGACCCTGCCCAGTGAACATCTAGCAAATTTTGTGCATTTATTACATATATTTCAATCATTCAATCCGCCATGCAAAAGTTTTTTTTATTGATGTACGCCTTCCTACGTTAGGCTTCAAAAAGATCCTTCATAAGCTCAGTTTCGCACGCACTCAAATCTGCACTCATTCCACCATACAATCCTTCATACGCGTATATCGTAATGTTTTCAAAAAACGGTTTCAGATGACGTAGGCTCGGAATATGCTTAGCGTTGAGTAAAAATGGGCGACGAAGCGTGGAGCGCTTTTCAATGTCGTCAAGGGAAGTCGTGGGAGGCAGCTATTTCGTTAGTATTCAGTGTATTTCAAGAGCATTTCACAAACCTGATCCGGTGCAGAAGACGAATCCGCAGAGTTTAGAATGCCAGATAGTGAGATTTTGTCGATTACTCCTGCTGGAATGTCATCAGAGTTTTTAAAGATCGCATCCATAGTGTCGCACACAAATAGCCATTCGTATCTAAACGCCACAGGTTAGTTAATAGAGTTAGCAAGGAAGCCATCGATACTTACGCTTTGAAATCCTCAAGCCCCAATAGTAATAAGGTGTCCAAAAGTTTACAAGCGGAAGCCACCTCTTGCACATCTGATGAGCCTTTCAAAACTTGGGAGAAAGTCTTGTTCAGCTGAGTATAAATTACTGTCCACCATGAGCTCAAATACCGCGCGTCCACGCGCAACACTACCGCGCGCATGCACTCATACACTGCTGCCGTTGCTGCGGGGCACGTCACCAGAACTTCCTCCAGTTTACCTATTATCTGCTGCATGTTAAGGAGGTAGGCACCAGGCCCACCACACAAGAAGATATAAGCCAGTCGACGTAGGTTAAGCATGGCGGTGACGGTGGTGGCATTATCGGCCCAGCTGAAAACCGTCGCCGTACTACCGTGGGTGAGTATACGGCCAATATAGTCTTGGAGGCGCAGTTTGTCAGCTGTAGCCCATTTAGAAACAAGGGCTTGCCACGATTGGGCTTGGACAAGAGAGATTGACATGAACCGCTGCTCGAGAATAATGTCGCCGATAACTTGAGTCCATATTTTGGAGGTGTCGGGCTGTGATGTCAATGTTAGCAGAAGAGTGGTGAGTGCCGGGCTAAGAGAAGTTGGAAAGTTTTTTGATTTAAATGCAGGGACGATAAGAGTTGTGATGATTCCATTGAAGACAACGGCGACTTTGTCAGAATCGTATGCCAATATCGCTCGCAAGGCTGGCAGCATCTCGGTCAAAGCCTTAGCTAGCTCTTCGAGGACTATTTTGCCGGTAACAGCAACTGGTTCGTCATCGTCATTCACAAACGACGCACCACTGGGGTCCAAGGCTGCCATGTGTTCTGACATGCTTGTGGGTACCTCGCTTGACGGCGCTGTCATACTCACAATATTGCGCGCGGACGATATGCACATGTTGAAGACCTTCATGAACACATCACTCAACTCGCGACGCACACGACGCTGATCACCAAAATGCGTCAAATCCAATTTGCGTGCTAAAATACCAGCAAACTTGAAGACGTGGGGAAGAAGCGGTTTGTAGGCAGAGTACGTATACACCTCGCGGAGGAAGCCCATGCAGTCAGGAAAGACTTCTTCAACCGCGTCCGGTTCCAGTGAATTCAAGTAAGCGACTAGAAACGCGGCAAGCTCGGTAGTACTCAAGTCAGTCACTTGCAGTGATTGTGATGTTGTCACTGATCCGGAGGAGGGGTTAACACGGGACACTAAGCTGTTCACAAGATGCGGGAGAGTAGAGCCAGGTTTGCTACCATCCATGCCACGCAGGATCTTGAAAATATATGGCGATGTTTTCCCAATTGCAGCAAACATTTCCAGTGTTTCTAGCGGCTCCATGCTATACAATGCAATCATTAATGTTCTCGCATGAAACTTGAGCCTCGCTTTTGCTGTATGTTTCCAAGTAGCACCAGGATCAAGCGACTTATCCACTTTAGTGTGATACTCTTCAGCCCACACCCAAACAGTGAAAACTTCCTCAACTACTGTCCTCATTGCCTCCAGTACCGTTCTACGCTTGTTTATTGCCTCAGTTCTGTCCTGGGGGCTCTCTACCGCAAATACACCAGACATTACTGAGCCAAAGAACCCAGAGCCTTCTGCATTTTGTTGTATATCTGCACCGGGTATTAACGACTTATCTTCCTTAGCTAGCGTAGTATGCGCACTACTCAAGACCTGCTGTGCCGCTTTTAAGTATGCGAATAGCAAGGGCAAAGCATCATTGTGAGATTCGCCTCGTGTGTAATTTGTAAAAACGTCATGAATGCAAGTGCATAAACATGGAACCAGCCGAAGTGTTGTGCTAAGACTGTTTTTCCACAACCCGATACATGCAGTAAGGACTGTGATCCAGGCATTTAGAACGTGGAGATTAGTAGTTGCCGTAAAACCAACGGTGATGGATTGTAGCAAGGCCGGGTCAAGTGTTTCTGAAGTTGTGCTAGGAAGTCGGTCAAGTAGCGTGAACAGAAAAGTGAGCAATCGAATCTGTATAAGAGCAGCAGAGTCGGTATGAAGTTGGGAGCTAGGGAATTGCTGAAGAAGGCACAAGAGAAGTTGGATAGTCTGATGAAGATCGTTCAATTCCATACCATGAAGGATTTGCAGAATGTCAAGGCTGACAGATAGAGCATTGTTGTAAGCTTCAAATACTTCGGTGTCAGCGGGCACAGCAAAGTCAAGCACTTTAAGCACAGTCTTTTGGAGAACCTCGGCATAAGTCATGTCATTCTTTCCCAGATATTCGGTATTGCCAGCGGCCTTCTCTTTGAAAATCGTTTCGTTCAACCTAGTTTTCAATAGAGCCAGCGCCAATCTAGCATGATATTCATATGCATGTAAATCGTCGTCATCTTTGAAGTCTCGTCCACTGCGCTGCAAGAACTCTACTTCAAGCATTGGGCCCAATATAATTTCCACAACTTTCTTCATTTCCTCGTCACTTTCACTTACGCCATCGATCCAGTGCTTTGCTAACTGGTTCTCCGTGTTGTTCTTCTCGAGTCTCTCGCATATCAAAAAAAGCACCCTCCCCAACAACAAATTAATGTCCTTGCCTTTCTCAGCTTGGAAGCTGGCTTCCCACACCCTATTCATTGCAATAAAAGTCTCCTCCATGCTGTACTCTTCGTCCAAAAAGCATGTTACCAGCGCACTTTCGACGCGCTTATCAGAAAGTGCGTCAACCAATTTCCATACTAATGAAACGCAATTAAAAACATGATGGTCAGAAGGGAGTGTAAGAATTGACCAAACGTAGGTAATAGATGCTGCGAGTATTGTGTCGACTTGCCGAGGGCTGAAGGAAGACTGTAACGTTAGGAAAAAAATTGTTATTGCAGAAACTAGCTCATAAGATGGGCTTTCGAGATTGCATAAAGTAGCGATAACGGCGTCATCCTGAGATGTTGTAGGATGTTTTGAGCTAAAATTGGTATAGATGGTTAGAACATCAGATGCCAAAGTGTCGTTAATAGAACTAATAGCAAGATCCTTTAGTTTCTCTCTAGCGAGTTGGCTTAGCTGTATTGTTGAGTATGGAAATTCTGCAGTCAGATTTTTGTAGTAATTTTCGAGGCGGGAAACTACATTCTCGTCAAGGACGGGTTCTGGTTCTGAGTGTGTCGTTGCTGGAATGGCTTCTGTTATGCTCTTTACCAGATCTATCAACAACTTTCCATCTTTTTCTTGACTTACGCTGCATTGATTCAAAATAAGGACCAAAAAGGCACTCAAGTGCAGATGATCCCGATCTGTTCTAACCTCCTCTAATTCGCGTATAGTCCACTCTGCGACCTCATTGTGTTCCACTAGAACCTTCCATTTCACCTCAGAGTCTACTGTGTTCCATACGGTTCTCAGTTCTGTCATGAGATCATGATGCGCTAGCTCTGCGTGAGACGGAACATGCTCTGATCCATACGACAATATCGCCGGCAGAATTTTTAGGACAATTGGGTTCGCCAAGTCTTGGAAAGGCAATAAAGAGGCGAGAACAGTGCAAAGTTGTCGGCAATCATCATCATCAGCGTGCGGCTGGGTAATGATATCTAAGAGAGCCACTATCAAAGCAGGGTTAGCATGGGTTTGGACAAAAGCCAAATCGTCGTTATTGCTCTTCAGCCATAAAAGCAAGGCCGAGTCGCCGTTCAAGCATGCTTGGATGAGAAATCTACCCAAATCGTTTTTATTGATATCATGGAGTGAGGATACCGGAAGCATTTTAGATATAAAGTCCAGACATGAGCTAGTGAGCCGATTGTCTTTCCATTGAAAACAGGAGCCCAAAGCACGCAGTAACAGTGGGCCAGGTAAGACGTCAAGTTCCTGGGTTATCATCACATGAATACCTCCCAATTTTGTGTCTAAACTGCCATGTTCTATAACTCTAAACACTCTATCCCAAAAGACAGCTCCATCAGTGATTTTTCTTATAGCTTGGATGGTTTCTAATGCAGGGTTTTCCAATTCACCCCGTGTCAATATTGGTAGTAAACTTGCAAGCAATGCGGGTGATATTTGCCCAAGCCGGGAATTGGGAAGTTCGGATGTCACGATACTTAAAATGGTGCAGGCTGTCGTTGTAGTCGAGGTTGAAAGTAATTGTAAAATCCCTGGGATCCATAGGCGAGCTCGTTCAGAAGAGTCTTTACTCAAAGCTTGAAATGCGGCGCTATAAACTAAACATGCTTGTTCCTGTAATGTTTCAGTCGTCGACAGGCTGGCCAAGAAACAAACTATTAGCCTTGCGTGAGGGATGGCTTGTGGGGCTGGGGTCTTTTGGAGTGAGAGAATGGCAGCTCTGAGTTTTTTAGCAGTGGCTATGCTCTCACCGTCGGATGTGTAGTTGAATGATTTGAGAGCCAAAGCCGCTATGGGATCTACATACAGGTGTCAGTAATTGGTCGTAAAAGGGGTTCCAGGAGAAACTTACCAGCACTCACATGCCAATTAGCTGCAGGCATTTCTATATGAATGCAATTGCGTGCCCGGCGTCGAGGCTACTTGGTGGTGGAAAGGGTGGTATCGTGAAAAGTCTCCAGTAAAGCGGGATCAATGCGTTGTTCTCTATTCTTGCAAGATTATTATCGCTGAACAAAGTGGGCAAAAAAAAGCCGCATAGACTACCGGAAGCCAATTGACTCAATTTAGACAAATGCTGAGACAGAGATATTGAAGAATTGATATGATTCTCCAACATGTATCGTAGAAGAATTTTGGAAGAATGCAATTCAAGAGTCTTCTGGATCCATGGAGTTTGAACGGAAGAGTCGATTTGTAGTGGATCGCGGGAAAGGGAAAGAGAATATTGGGTGATGAGGATATGATTAGTTAAGATATTGGTCATGCAATGGTAGAGTTTGGGATTTGAGAAGCGAGCGAAGAGGTGTGGCCGGTAAGTGCATTGAGTAATGGGTTATGAGTTGATTTAAAAATGCTGGAGGGCGCCGGAAATTGAGCCCTGTGTTTGATCTGCTTGTTGATGAGCCATGCTGAAGATAACATGTGCGTATACGCTGAGTCGGTTTGGATTACAGTGTGTATTCGTTTTATTCGGCCACATGTGTGGCTCTGATTCTCCGATTACTTGCAAAACTTCTCCATAATGATGGTGCGTGAGGCTCACAGAAGCGAGATGAAGTGGTGAAGAGCAGGAGAGCTGGAGAAGGAGGAATAAAGAGAATTGGAAAGAAATCATGGATCGATTAGCCAGCACAAGAGAGATGTTTGGTTTTGTGTTTCGTTTCACTAAATGTTAGTCACGTGGTAATATCACGTGATATATTATTATTTACAGTGCGCTGCACACACAATGGGGACATGTGCGCAGCCTGCCATGTAGTAGGAACATGAATCTAAGCCCTGAATCTTGAATCTGAAAGGCGCTGACGCCAGATATCTTGACTCACATGTGCATGTCGCCATCGTTATCATTGACGATCGCGGCGGAGGCAGCACGGCGCCATCGATGGCTTCAATTCAGGTTTCATGGGCCAAAAGTGCATAATAATCTATGCTACAGTATACGCTGTGTGTGTGTGTGTTGTTATCTTTGCCAGTAATAATCAGAATCCGACTCAGAACGCGCCAAGACCTTTTTTTTGGAAGCTTTTGATATGATCAGCACCACGCACTCCTTGTCATTGTTGACGTGTTCGGCTTTTGACTTTTTTTGGGGTCTTCGGCATCTGCATGTGTGTGTGCAACACAGCAAATGTTGTGGGGTTGCGCAGTTCGTTTTTGAATTCTGCAACAGACACTTTGTGGTGGGGTCGATTCTCTATATAGCTGCTACATAGAAAGCTGGAAAGGGTCTCGTGATATTATTTACACGTGATTTCCCAGTATTGCTATAAACGGGTGGCGTGAGACGTGAGGAACAGTGTGGAGCGCCTCTTTGTAGTGATGCAGGGAATTGAGCTCAGATCTATCTTCGCAGCGCGGTGTGCATTTGTGGTACTGAGCGTGGTACACATACTTGAGCTGTGGCGCAATAGTGTATCGTACGGAAATTAGTGTGCCATCGCGATATCGTGTGTGTCGTACTACCACAGAGGCTATAGCTGTTGGTGGTTGTTGTTCTCCAGATCGATATGCTGCGCCTCAATCCGCCGCACTTGAGTTTCTTTCTCTTCGTGCGCACGCGTATTCTGTAGCGTTGCATTGTCTGGACTTATCGCTACATGGCCGTCCAATATCCGAGTGGCCGCAACATGGGTCTCTCGTAGCCAATGTTGCATGCATGCAATAAAATCACTAGGCTCAATCGGGACAATGGGGAGAGTTTCTTTCCTTCACCTAATTAATGCTCGTCCTCATGAATTTTAAATTTGGCGTCGCTGGCCTCAGATGCTGGGGAAGCGCCAAACATTCCTTTATATAAGAATGCCAAGGGTCCCTGAATTCTATCGAAATTCCTCCTTCTTGCTTTGAACTCCGGCTACACTAATACATTCCCAGCAACCTAATATCCAGATACATGACAACAACCGTGAAATTCCAGGAACCAGACCTAAACAGACTAAGGCCAGCACCCGCCCTACCCCCAGACACCCACTCCGACTCGGCCATCGCCTCCGAGGACGAATCCGAAGATGAGAACGACAATGGGTCCGACGAACAACAACCGCGTTCCTCGCCCGTGAAAATGGCGGCTGCTAAGGACAGTGCAAAGGGCCTGCTCACCGCTGGCAATACGAAAAAGTACAGCATCAACCACACAACGCTTAGCAACACACACAGCAACTCGATGCTCTTTCGGCGCAACTCCAGCGTGGGCAGTGCCGATTCGGCCACAGGGTCCGAAGTGCCATCCTCGAACAGACGCAAGTCAAGCGTTACAAACTCAATACCCAGCAGTGAGAACGAGGGTGAAAGCAGCAGTGACAGTCCCTTTCGCAAACGCATCAGCTTTGACACCATCTCCCAGCCACCGTCTGCCAACCAGGGAGGCACGTCCATCGGTGGGTTCAAATTCTCGCGGCCGAGTTTTTCTTCGGCTGCGGCACCACCTGTTGTGGATGAAACGGCGTGTTTTAGCGTGACCAGCAAGCACGTGCAGTACCGAACCAGCTATTGGTCACGCAGCTTTTTGTGCAGCATGTCTTCGTTAAAACACTCGCTACCGGCGCTCAGATGGCTCGTGCAGAACGTGATGGAGAATGGAGATGAGCTGATCTGCCTGCGTATTGCCCAGCGCTCGAATAGCCAGCCGGCGAGCGTGTACCAGAAGGAAGCAGAGAAATTGCTGGCCGACGTGGTTGCTGCTCTGGCGACTTCCCTCGAAATCAAGGTGGTGGTTGAAGTATGGGTGGGTGCCATCAAGGAAGTGGTGCGACAAGCCATGAGCCTGTACCAGCCTGCCCTCGTGGTCGTGGGAACAGGTGCGGGCATGTACGGCGGTAGCATGAAGCGATACGTGAAAAAACGTACGTTGGGAAGTTACCTACTGGCACATTCAGTAGTCCCTGTGATTGTAATTGTGGGTGACCGGGAAGGCACGACCAGCGTTATCCGCGAAGGAGGAGGCAAAAAAGTAAAGCGACGATCCAGCAGCGAGGTCAGCGATCTGGAGCTTCCAGCGAAAACGCCAGCTGAGCGTGAGGAAACCGCTGTTAATAGGAATGGCGATGGGTTCAACTATCTATCTACGCTAATTAACCGGCCCATTCTTGAGGGTCAGGTCATTGACAATGAGCCGTCGTTGACGTCGTTCAACTACAAGTCTCTATTCCAAAGCGGCGCACCCAAAAACAACAACAGCTCGTCCAACCTCGATCCGCTAACGTCTCCTAGCGCCGTCGCCCCATCTACGCCCCCGACCATCACGCTGAACGAGCCCACCATTTCGTTTGCAGGAAACACGAAGGATTTCGAAGTCGAGCCTTACACGGGCGGCAGCCATCTCGGCGCCTCCAAGTCCAGCGGCAGCATGTACTCCAACCCGCTGCGAACAAGTCTCAGTGCAGGCAGCAGCCGCTCAGCCGGGGCGCGCGACAAGCGGCCAAGCTGGTCTGCGCGCTTCTTGCCCAAGAGCCTGAGGCGCTTCTCGGCCAGCCCGCATAATAGCTTGCCGACGACAGCAGGGCAATCTTAAAAAAATAAAAAAAGAAAGCGATGAGGGGTGTTTTTTGGTTTATGCTAATTGAAAGAGGTGGCTTTTTTTGTTCTTGGATTTCAAGTTGGTTTTCATTTTTCTCCTGTATATTGCATTAATCGTTGTTAATATTGAACTGCATTATAGTGGCATCGAAATGCTTCGAAGCCTGATCTTTGATATCATAATATAAAATATATAATATAATAATAAATCTATTCTTAATTTGTTCAATTTACGCTTCTGTGTTTGTTTTCTCTTGACTTTGAGCTTGTTTATTATACAAGTTCTTTGTTCCACAGCCAAACAAGAAGACCAAATGTAAGCTTATCCACTTGGCACTTGTGGGGAGGGGTACCGACTTCCAAACCTGTCCAATTATAGTCAAAGTCCGGGGTTCAAGTTGTTCAAGGCGTCAGCCGCGTACTAACCTAGGCCAGGCAGTACCAGTTACGGGGAAATTGGATTCGAGAACTCTCGGTCTAGATTGCCAGCTTTGCGGGCGCCGGCTTTCTAGGTCGAGACCTGGGGAACTTGCCAACACATAGTGTGCCAACATGTACAGCACAGTTGGAGACGTGAAGGGCCCAGACAGCCTTGACTTGCCACTGGTTCAAGCGATTGTCTGTGACTGTTATCATCTACTGGCATCTATATACATGTATGTCATTGATGAATTCAAGTTGGCTGCACATGTGTTCTTGTTTCAAGTTGCTCGTTCCTACAGAGTTCAGTTGGCGGCCTAAGAGTTGCGTGGCGTTCAAGAGAACTCTTTGGGGATGTCCAAACAGTTGAGACGCACACCCAGATGGTCGCCTGACCCTTCTCCTCTTGCCGCACGCTCTTAACGCTTGGGACCTTGTGTCTTGAGCATCCATGTATGTGATTGACGTGTACAATCGAACCGCTTTCAATGTGCAACACTTGGCGCAACCCGTCAATATCTGGGATCGAAGTCTGAAGTGCCTAGGTACTGCCTCCTGCTACGCCTCTTATGATTCTCTAATCTCGCAAAAATGCACTTTCTACTGCTATTGATTACTCTAGCTAGATAGCTAGGGCCACACGGATCCTGCTACTGTAAAGCGAAAAAGAGCAAAGATCCGCCCTGCAGGGGAATCAATCAAACTCCAAATTAAAGTGCTGATATTGTTCTGTTTGTAAAAAATACATAGTTCACGCGACACTCAACTTCCATTAAAAAGAACCCGCCATTTTATCCAGAAGTGCGGTATCATCATGGCTTGCCATGTGCGCACGCATGCAACAAGTTTCGAGAAAATTAACTTTGAAACATTTTTTAAAAGAAGAAATCTGGGGTTTACGACTTACAACATAGAATAATGTTACAATGCTTATATCACATGATGCAACCCTATCCCGCGCGTCAGCCAATAGCGCTATGCTCGAAAAAAAAGGCACTCACTACAGTACATACTCGCTATTCACGAGAAATTCCCTACCCGTATCAAAAACTACCACTACTTCCAACAGTATCAGCTAGGCACTCATACACCACGGGCACCACTTTTGCTGACACTTCAATCGTCTTTCACTTACTCCCTCACTCTCTCTACGCACAAATAAATATCAAATGGTCCGCAAGATCGGTGGACTCCAAGGCGGGTACGTACAACACACTCTATAGCCCCATTGCCAACAAGCACCCGGGCCTCTTTTACAAGCTTTTTCACATGTAGGCATCGCCTTCATTTGAAAAGTAGAACTCTCTGGGCTCATTTTCACACGCCCGGGCCACTCAATCCTTTAACACACAACTCTTCTCATCTCCAAAACTAACACAAACCTAGCTTTGTTGGATTTCTGGCCGGCGCAGCGCTGACGGGCGGTGCGGCCTACTACGGGCTCTACGACTACTACCGGGTCCAGAACACGGCCACGGTGGGCCAGATCCTGGCCGTGAGCTCGAACGTCAGGCGGGTCGAGGCTCAGGTCAAGGAGCTGGAAGCAAGGCTTGAGAAATAGATGCGTTGGAATTAAGGATTGTTATATACTGCATGGAATAGATTGAATGGAATTATATTGATTTGAATTATCATGGATTTTTTTAAAAGTACAGATTAAACATGTTCTCGATTTATGTTCCACAAGACACTTGAAAAATAATTTATTAGAAAACAAAACAAAACATCTACTTGCTACATGGTCCATAATAAAAGCCTACCATTTGTCCTCTCTAGACACCGACCCATTCCCAAACTCGCATGATTTCGCCTTCAACCTCGCTCTGGCGCGCTCGCACGTTGGAGTTGGTCTCGACGAGCAACTCGACATCGCGCCAGACCCGTTTCCGAGTCTCCAGGCTCGTCACGTCGGCTTGGACCTCGTCTCGCAGCTGCGGAACCGGCACCACGCGCATTGTGCGCCCCGACTCGTCGGCGTCGGCCGCCGTTCGCTGCGCTTTCAAGCGGGCAATAGCCAGCGACGCTAGACGCTGCGCACGCGCTTGTCGTACCTCGTGGTGGGCCAACCACCGCTTACCGAAGAATACAGCAAGCGTCAGGAGTATCACTGCGCTGATCTTGCCGCGGTGCGCGTTGAGTCGAAGCAAGACCGATCGCTTGATGGCGCACCCGAGCGATATACTCGCCAACGAAGTTGATCTTAGCCTCGTCTGGTACAGTACCGACGACTTCACAACTTCGCCAGGACTATCGGTGATACCGTGCGCTGACTCAACTGGACGGTCCTGTACAATTTCAACCTGCCTTACAACGACCTCTTCCGCATTTTCCAGATCCTTGACGGCACTATTCCACAGATCCTGAAACTCTGAATCACTCAATGTAGACGCTTTCAGTCCATACAGAATCTTTCTCAAATCTCCCTCTTCAATCTCGGCGTCCACGTCGCCGCCGCATACCGACTTGGCATTGCGGTCTCGCAGCACAGACACGGCCTTTTGCACGAGCATCTGGACTCTTTTCTTAGTCTGTGTGTCCGGTCTGCACTTGGGGGCTATAGGTAAAAATCGACCCAGGAAACTAGTCTCCTTTACAAATCCTGGCTCACACTCGGCCCTGAATCCAGAGTAGCACTGTGCGTGTTGTGGACACGGCTGACATTCCGGCCGCACAAAATCCAGCAGCTGTGAGCCGCGATCCAGTAGATATTCTTTATCAAAATATTCGGCAAGCGTAGTCGGCGTATAATGTGAGTAGTGGGGTTTCCAGTGAATGAATCCCGTTTCACAATAACCGGCATCAAACTTTTCCATAACCCACCAACGGGCAAAAGCCGAAATCAGAATAGCCACAAGGGCAATGCCTGCGACCTGAAAAAACGGCACTAGTGATGACCCTTCTTCGATAGTAACGTCTTCGTCTACTTCCTCGCTCATTTCATCTTCGAGGTCTTTGATCTCTTCCTCTACGTTGTCTGCTATAGTGTCAGTGGATGACGTCGCTTGTTTTTCGAACTTGATGCTGGAGCTAATCTGGTCCGTGAATTGCTTTGAAACTTGTAATTGATCGACAGTCGGCATGAAGGAAATACGCCGGCCAGCACCGGATCCGCGTAACGAAGTTTTAGGCTTGCCAGTAGAGTAATTGCTAAAGGTGTTATCCTTAAACGAGCGAGAATCCCTGGATGCAGCGGGAGCGGTTTGCGGCACCGTTTCAGAAATGGTGTGTTTAGGAGTTTCAAATGACTCGGAGCGCGATTCATTCGGAGTAGTCAGTGGAGGCATGGACTTCTTCGCAGGCGTGAGCGCTGGTCGTAGAGGCTTTCTTTTCTCTGCCAGAATCGTCTCTCTCTTCTTACGGCTTGAGATCGTATCAGCCTCGTGCGGCCGCTTTCTGTCCGTCGGAGGTGACTCAGGCGCAGGACTTTGGAAAAAGTTCACACTTGAGAACGGACTACTTTTGGTTGACTCGGTGCGGTCCTCCTCGCTATCAATCGAATCAACATGCTCTTGTTTGGGTGTTGACACTGCATCAGGGTTGGGGCGGTCGCCCCTGGAGCGAACGCTGAGGTTTCTCACAGGCGTAACGCTCTTGCTTGCAGGTTCCTTCATCTCGTCGTCGGCAGATGGGTCGACAAAAGGTTTCGACAGACGTCCTCTTCTTCGTGGCGTTACAGATTCCTGCTCCTGAAACACAGTAGACTTCCTTGCTGGATTTGGAAGTTTGCTCGCCTCTAGTCTTGTCAAATGCGGTGATTGATGTCTGACAGGTCGCGAGGCCAAGATGCTCTCTTCGAAACGGGCCGCAATTGAAGCCTTTAGTCGAGGGGCGTCGGCCGCCACCTCGCGGCGAAAGATTTGGAGTAGATCTGGCTTCTTCGCAGACGACGGAAAGTCGATATCATGGTACAATAAAATCCGCCGCAGGTCGACCATGCGCAGAGTCTGCGGGTTAAACCCTGTACACAGTTAGCAGAGAACCGCACGATGCAAAAAGCACTACTTACCAGGCTCTAGATAGTCGTAATTGTCCATTGTTATGGTAGAAGGAAAAGAATTTGGACGGTGATGACAAATTATATGCGACGACGTTAGTCAGGTCATGTGACTAAGATTAGTTGAAACGTTTGTATCATGTGACGTGATTACCTTATTGGCTCATGATTATTAATCAATGCCGCACGTAATAGCGCCGCACGCGTTACGTCTGTTTAAGTTTTTCGGACAAATTATTCAACGTTGCGGACCCCTCCTTAGGTTTCTTATCTACAAAAATTTTCATTCTGCACCACTACCACAATGACGAACTCGAACGTCCAAACACCCCCTGAAGAGGCGGCCGACGTAGTTCCTGAACTAGCCAGTGTTCAAGGAGCACATGGCTCCTGGAAAAAGCCCACCAGGCCGTCTGCCTCTACGGCCGAAGTAGAAGCGCAAATCCCGGATCCCCACTTGGGCCAGCACTATTCCATGTATGAGGTGGGCGACTCTGACGAGGAATTCTTCGATGATGACGACGGAAACGCTTCCAGGGCGTCGCACTTTTCTCTAGCTGAGGACCGATCCATCCATGCGCTGGATGCTAAGGTGCGAGCGTTGAATAGTCCCGCTTCTCCCGCGTCCCGCGGCACGTCGTCTCGCGTGGAAATGGTAAGGCCACCCCCTCCCCCTTTCGTTCACGACAAACCTACCAAAATATCCAACGCCACTTTTGATAAACAAAACAACGACGGAACTTACGCGCATGTAGGCGAGAACGAGGACCCAGTGGTTGCCAGCGAGCTTGGCTACATGTACGGTAAGGTGCAAAAGTGCATTGACTTGCGACGAAAGTACCAGCGAGTGTCGCTGCAGACCTCTGGTGACAACCCTAAAGACGACCCGAGTTGGGTCATTTACCCAGAGCCTCCCCAGCCAGTTTGGAACCCAGTCACCAAAGAGTACGACGGCAGTCGTGAACGCAAGTCTGCCGAGTTTCACTACGAGAAGTGCGAGATCCCTGGGAAGAGCGAGTTCTTGTTCCGCGCAGACGCAGATGACGTGTATCAGGTTTACGAGAATGAGAATGCCATGGAGCATAACCTGCCCATTGCGCCGGTTCCCACGCTTAGAGACTACTATGTGGATTTAGAAGAAATCATTTCAATTTCTTCAGAAGGCCCTGTCAAGTCTTTTGCATTTAGGCGTCTGCAGTACCTTGAGGCCAAGTGGAACCTTTACTCACTTTTGAACGAATACCATGAAATCTCGGACTCCAAGCGTGTTCCTCATAGAGACTTTTACAACGTCCGTAAGGTTGACACTCACGTTCACCACTCGGCATGCATGAACCAAAAGCATCTCTTGCGTTTCATCAAGTACAAGATGAAGACGTCGCCTGAAGACACCGTTATTTTCCGAGACAATAAGCTTTTGACCCTCTCTGAGGTGTTTGAAAGTTTAAAGTTAAGCGCATATGACCTCAGTATCGACACGCTGGACATGCACGCGCACAAGGACACTTTCCATCGGTTTGACAAGTTTAACCTGAAGTATAACCCTGTGGGCGAGTCCCGTCTGCGTGAGATTTTCCTCAAGACTGACAACTACATTAAGGGCAAGTATCTTGCAGAGCTTACACAGGAAGTCATGTCTGATCTGGACCAGAGCAAGTATCAGATGGCCGAGTACCGCATTTCCATCTACGGCCGATCCGAAGATGAGTGGGACAAGCTTGCCGCGTGGGTCGTTGATAATAAACTATTTTCCAACAATGTGCGTTGGCTGATCCAGGTTCCCCGCTTGTACAACGTTTACTACAGCGGAGGGCTTGTCAAGAACTTTGCAGAGGTGGTGCGCAACATTTTCAAGCCTCTTTTTGAAGTAACTCAGGACCCGAGCAGTCACCCCAAACTGCATGTTTTCCTGCAGCGTGTTGTCGGCTTTGATTCTGTTGATGACGAGTCTAAGGCTGATCGACGCATTCATCGCAAGTTTCCCGTCCCCAGGTTGTGGAATTCGGAGCAGAACCCGCCGTACTCGTACTACCTGTACTATCTTTACTCCAACATGACTTCGCTCAACAGCTGGCGCAAGCAGCGTGGATTCAACACGTTTGTTCTCAGACCGCACGCGGGTGAGGCAGGCGATCCCGAACATTTGGTTGCTGCTTTTTTGACCTCGCAGGGAATCAACCACGGAATTCTGCTCCGCAAGGTGCCTTTTATTCAGTACCTGTACTACCTGGAGCAAATTGGAATTGCCATGTCCCCTTTGAGTAATAATGCGCTGTTTTTGACATACGATAAGAACCCGTTCTACAGTTACTTCAAGCGTGGCCTGAATGTCTCACTTTCATCTGATGACCCCTTGCAGTTTGCCTACACACGGGAGCCGCTGATTGAGGAGTACTCTGTCGCTGCCCAGATCTACAAGCTGTCGAACGTGGACATGTGCGAGCTTGCGCGAAACTCTGTTCTGCAGTCTGGGTTTGAAGGCGCCGTGAAGCGACACTGGTTGGGCAAAAACTACACAGAGGCCGGGCCTGCAGGAAACGAAATGGAAAAGACAAACGTGCCTGACGTGCGGCTGTCGTTCCGGCAGGAGACGTACTTGCACGAAATTGCATTGATGGAAAAGTATACACTTTAGACCGGGGAGTCCCGGAGAATGATAAAACTGTAATTAATGTATTTTAGACAAGTATAAAAAGTCTGGGGAACCTTTAGTATCATCAACTACGATGCCTTCACCTACTGTTATTACTGCTTCCGACAAGGAAATTGCCTCCAAGGTACTTCAGACTATTCTCAAATGCCAGAACGACGCTATTGACAAGCATGGCAATTTCAATGTCGCCGTGTCTGGCGGCGTGCTGCCAGACATTCTGACACCAATGCTTCTCGCGTGCCCCGATATCAAGTGGGACAAGACCAAGCTCTACTTTACGGACGAAAACCTCGTTCCCTTCGACTCGCCAGAGTCCAACTACGGCAACCTCAAAAGACGTCTGCTCGACAAGCTCACAGTAAAGCCTCGCGTTTTCGCAATCGATGAAGCACTTGTGGCCGCTGGCGCGAGTGCCCAGGAAATCGCAGACAAGTACGCGCACGACCTGGACAGGAGCCTGCACACGTCCCCCGTCTTTGTCAGCCTCATTACCGGCGAGTCGCGGCTGGTTCCAAAATTTGATCTCGTCTTTATGGACTGCACTGCCGAGGGAAACACGGGCGCGTTCTTTAGCGGCCACGAAGCGCTCAAGGAAACGTCGAAAACGGTGCTAGGAATTGAAGACGCTCCGCAGGGCTGCCCTAGGAGAATAACGCTCACCAAACCGGTGCTCGAGGCGTCGGCAAAGATTGGAATCATTGCAATGAACAAGCAGCCGTTTGTCGACGAAGTGCTGGCCTGCCGAGACCACACGCTGCCCGCGCACCACATCAACCACGTCTCGCGCTCATCCGTACACTGGTTTGTAATTGACTAGGTCAAAAAGAAATAAATTGTGTAGCACGTACCCTAACCCCATACATTTGATCACGCGTAACTTGGAGTCTCTGAAAAATTTACTTTTTCATCGAACCGCCGACTGGTGTGAAAAAATTTTCAGGCCTTTTAATTGAAAAAAAAGTGACTTCTCTTCTCTTCCTTTCCTCATCCTCCTTGAGAGTCAAAAAAAGACACACACAACTACACAACAATGTCTACTGCTGGTGACGGAACTTTCCCTGGTGCCATTGGTATCGATTTGGGAACCACTTACTCTTGTGTCGCTACCTACGACAGCGCCGTTGAGATCATTGCCAATGAGCAAGGTAACCGTGTTACTCCCTCGTTTGTTGCCTTCTCTGACAAGGAGAGACTCATTGGTGATGCTGCCAAGAACCAGGCTGCCCTCAACCCCAAGAACACTGTCTTTGACGCCAAGCGTCTGATTGGCAGACGTTTTGACGACGAGTCTGTTCAGAAGGACATCAAGACCTGGCCGTTCAAGGTTATTGACTCCAACGGATCCCCCCTCATTGAGGTTTCTTACCTCAACGAGACCAAGACCTTCTCCCCCCAGGAGATCTCTTCCATGGTCCTCACCAAGATGAAGGAGATTGCTGAGGCCAAGATCGGCAAGAAGGTCGAGAAGGCTGTCATTACTGTCCCCGCCTACTTCAACGATGCCCAGAGACAGGCCACCAAGGACGCTGGTGCCATTTCCGGCCTCAACGTTCTGCGTATCATCAACGAGCCCACTGCCGCTGCTATTGCTTACGGTCTTGGTGCCGGTAAGACCGACGAGGAGAAGCACGTTCTCATTTTCGATCTCGGTGGTGGTACCTTCGATGTCTCCCTGCTTTCCATCCAGGGCGGTGTCTTCAACGTCAAGGCTACTGCCGGTGACACCCATCTCGGTGGTCAGGATTTCGACACCAACCTCCTTGAGCACTTCAAGGCCGACTTCTTGAAGAAGACTGGCGTCGACATCTCCGAGGACCCCCGTGCCCTTAGACGTCTCAGAACCGCTGCTGAGCGTGCCAAGAGATCTCTTTCTTCGGTCTCCCAGACCACTGCCGAGATTGACTCTCTTTCCTCCGGTGAGGACTTCTCCATCAACATCACCCGTGCCCGTTTCGAGGACATCAACTCTGCTCTCTTCAAGTCCACTCTTGCCCCTGTTGAGCAGGTCCTCAAGGACGCCAAGATCGACAAGTCCAAGGTCGACGAGGTTGTCCTTGTTGGTGGTTCCACCCGTATCCCCAAGATCCAGAAGATGCTTTCCGACTTTTTCGACGGCAAGCAGCTCGAGAAGTCCATCAACCCCGATGAGGCTGTTGCCTACGGTGCTGCCGTCCAGGGTGCTCTGCTGACCAACCAGGCCACCTCTGAGGAGGCCCAGGACCTGCTGCTGCTCGACGTTGTTCCCCTCTCCCTCGGTGTTGCCATGGAGGGCAATGTCTTTGCCCCCGTTGTTCCCCGTAACACCACCGTCCCCACCCTCAAGAGACGTACTTTCACCACTGCCGCTGACCACCAGACCACCGTCAAGTTCCCCGTCTACCAGGGTGAGCGTGTCAACTGTGCTGAGAACACTCTGCTCGGTGAGTTTGACCTCAACGGTGTCCCCCCCATGAAGGCCGGCGAGCCCGTTCTCGAGGCCGTCTTTGAGGTCGATGCCAACGGTATCCTCAAGGTCACTGCCATTGAGAAGTCCACCGGCCGCACCTCCAACATCACCATCTCCAACTCTGTGGGCCGCCTCAACTCGTCCGACATTGAGAAGATGATCAACGACGCGGAGAACTTCAAGGCCGCCGACGAGGCCTTCTCCAAGCGCCACGAGGCCAAGCAGCACCTCGAGTCGTACATTTCGAGCATTGAGTCCACCGTGTCCGACCCCAGCGTGACCGCCAAGGTCAAGCGCGGCGGCAAGGACCGCATTGAGGCCGCTCTCTCCGACGCCATGGCCGCCCTCGAGATCAAGGACGCCAGCGCCGACGACCTCAGAAAGGCCGAGCTCAACCTCAAGCGTGTGGTCACCCGTGCCTTTGCCACCCGTTAAAGGGAACCCCAGGATGAAAAATATTTAAGTGTATGTTAATGTATGTGTGTTACCTGAGCAAACGCGTAGTAGTAAACGGCCCGCATGGACCACCATGCGAGCCGCCAGTCTTGCTAGTTCAGCCAAGTTTAGCTGCAAATGTATAGATGAGTAATGTTCATCATGTTCCACTAAAGAAGATGTTTAATACTAGTAGTTAAACGTGAGCATTGTAAATATTATCCTTTTCACAAGTGACATTTGAACCTGAAAAGCTGCCAGTGAACATTCAAGTATCAATGATCACAATCGTGCTGTCCACGCACGAGACTGAAAGCTGCCATCAAAGCTCGGCATTTAAATGCTTTGAGAACGTTGTAGAAGGTTTGAGAACTGAGAGCTTGGACTCGACTCACTTTAGGCCCATCTACGTGTAGTAAGCAGTTTAAAAATACATGTTCACTTTTAAAATGTTGAAATGAATGCTCCATACCAGTGTTCAAATTGATGTTCTTGATATCCATGTGCACATGTGCAGTTAAAAAAGAGTTGCAATTGGCAATTGAGGGGATGGTACTAAGTCACAAGTATTAATTAATTTATTTTGGCATGTGGCTTATGGCTTAATTATGGCTTATCTCTGTGCTTGCTTTTGTGCTTGCTTTTGTGATTACTTTTGTGATTACCTTTGTGATTACCTTTGTGATTACTTTTGTGATTACTTATTTTAAGCACTTTTTGTTGCGACTACTGTTTTTGTTGCCACAGCTAGTACTTGAATATAACTACAATGTTCATGATTTTGTTGGTGCTACCAGTGCTCTAGCTCTTTATATATTTTGACTTGAACATGATACTGGTAGACCAAACATTCAGGTTTGCAATGATTGAGGCGTGAGTGCTTATCGTGCCGTGTGCGTGTGCTGTTGCTGATAGAGCTTTCAAGTTTGCTCCACTCCAATCAATTGCAAAATTACTAGTATTTTTTTACACCAACTGGAATACCCCCAAGGCCTAAAACCTGAAATCAGAAATTTGAAATTTGAAAATTTGGAATATCAATCCTCATCCTCATTTAGATACCGTGATATCCTGATTGAGGTCGATCGAGAGCTCTAGATCCATCCACCCAGATATCAACGTTGCAATGAATATGGATGACGACGATGGAGAGGGTCTGGGTACGTGACTCCTTGTACCTCGAATCACTACATGCGCACGAAATAATATTTTCGAGTTCGGAGGCCTTGAATGAGGATCACTGCAATATTATTACTGACCCCATGAATTTATTTCAAGTTCTTCCATCGATCATCATCCATGGACTCTTGTGAATGAATGATCAATGATTCTCAAATATTCTCATGGATACTACTGACAATTAATGAAGATCAAGTTGAATTCTGAATTCACTTTTTATTGTGAATTCAAATGCGTAATGTTTTGTCCTATTTTTGAGTTGGCAATCATCACTGATCAGTCAACTTGAGTCTCTGATAAGCACTGCTTTGCCATAGTAGATCTGACTGGAATTCCATGTGGCTTTGTTCAGAGCATTCTGTATTTGTAATCACGCTGTACACCACGTCGTACCCGCACACCGCTCGCGTAGTAGTGGCATTAGCTAAGCGCAGTTACCCGTCCACATTCAAATGTTGCCAACGTGACATGTAACATTGGGTTAGGTCTTCACCCAATAACCAATAACTATTAATAATTGGCCATGCATGCCAGCCGGCCCAGCACCGCCTGGCTACTACATTGATTGTCACGCAAGAGTGCAGAGAGTGCGTCCCAGGACGCAGCATGCCCGGACTCAAATGTTCACTACACACGCATACATACTATCCAACACTCATGCAAGGCATGCGACTTTAAGATTGCACTCCCCTTGGTACCGCCACGCGTACCGCCCATCTCCTCAAAGTGCTCTCGTTGCACAGTGCTCGCTCTTGATAGCTGACACTAGTAAACGCAACAATCCAAAAAAAACCTCTCTCTCCACATAGCTCCCTGCTAGGTAGTATAAATACTAACACAAGTCCCCTTTTTTTTCTTGTCTATCAGAACTTTCTCAATTCTATTTCCTACTCGCTCTTAGTACTCTTGGCCTTTTTATTGTTGTTTTTATCTTGTTCACGTACTACTCAAAATAACACCCGCTTTGATTTGAAAAAGCCTGCATCTACTCTAATTAAAAAAAAAAAAATGTCCGATTCCAAGGTATGTTATCTTTCAAGCTGTGCCCCAGGTCCCGCTAACTCTCTAGCCTCTCACGCCGCAGGAAGCCCGCCTGTTCAAGCTCTATGGCAAGATGCCCAACTCGTCGCAGCTGCTCAACAAGAAGCTGCAGGACCGCAAGTACTTTGACAGCGGCGACTACGCGCTGTCCAAGGCCGCTGGCAAGTCGTCGTCGTCGGCCTCGCCGGCCCAGGGGTTCCCCGGCCAGGTCGGCCTCAGGCACCCCAACCCCGAAAACATCCCGCACAACTTCAGCGGGCTGCGGAAGAACAGCTTTGCGAACGCGCCGGGCGGCCAGAACATGGTGCGCCGCAGCAGCATTGTGACGAATGTGATGAACGCCAGTGACACGCTGACGGCCTGATTGACCGAGAGGTCTGCAACTTTTAATGATAATGATAATGAGGGCAGCAGCCTTTGGGCTTTTGCCATGCTTTTTCTTTTTGTGTGTTTTGTGTGTTGGTGATCGCTTTTGCAGCTGGCCTGGGACCGGTCCGGTGGTCGAGCGTGTGCCATAGGGGTTATCGTGACATGGTGGATGTGCGTTGTGAGACACGGACTGGCCGGCCACTCCAGAGAAAGTCTGGACAGAGTGAAGTGTTTTTTTTTTTATTTTATTTTATCTTTTTTACATTTATAAACGGGCATGTAATTTGGCGTACTGTTATGGCATATGATTGAATATATTTGAATCTACTGACGAGTGCATGAAGTGTGAAATATTCAAGTGACGAGATCTTTCGACGAACGTCTGGAGTCTTCGATATCAGCTACGCTACTATGAAAAAAAATATTATTTAAGCCCTGAATATCAATGTATGGAGTAGTAGTAGTTCCAAAATGACGGTAATGCGCACTAGTGCCACTGGTGTTCAAATGTTGTCAAACCACTTTCTAGACCCTTGAAAGACACAGCACACACACGTGAAGAATGATATTTGTGTGTTTTGTGTGTTTTTTTTTTGTTTGGAAAAGTTTCTCGCGTTTTCTTTCCAAATGGCCACTAGTGAGCTACTAGTGAGCTACACACGCACTATAGCGCTCTTAGTGTGTAGCTAGCCACGCGTATCATCCATGTATCACCAATACTGAATGGTGGGTTTTCTGGGTTTTATAGGGTTTCATGTGCTACTATATCGAAAGTAGCAAACTTCTCCCATTGAACTCTTGGATTCGGATTTGGCCATAGTATTCTAATTCCAAGGAAACAGCCAACCAACCAACCATCAATTGCAAACTACATAGCTACTAGGCTACGTATAGCATGCTGAATCCAGCCAACATGAGGAAGCCTTATAATCAGCCCTTATTACTAGCAATAGCCATGCACTATCAATGGCTGCACAGCACTAGCCTAGTAGCCTAGTAGTGCCATTGATGGCTGTGCAGATCCGGCCATCGAAGCTTTTTTTTTGGGTTTTCAAAGTTCGGCGTGCTGGGCAAGGGCGCGTCACAGGGACACGGGCCCGCGGAGTGCACAAATGAGAAACAAGGCCCGGGCGATCAAACTTCAATGTCGCGAGCTACTAGTTACTAGTTAGTATACTTGAGTCTGAGTGTGAGATCCAAACGTTGAATTCAAAGTTGGAAAGCAGCAATTGTTGACTTGAGTAGTGTCTGGGCGATCATGGATAGCACTTGAGACACAGAGTACGCTATAGCCGTAGCCGTGGATGCCTGGCAGGGCTGCCATGTGGGGATCCAAATTTAAGGACGTCTGTCTGAGCTCCCAACCCATGTAGTGTAGCAGTGAGTATACATAGTATACGGCAATGGGCACTCTGTGTTGAGCTCGTTATAACATGATAAAGATAAGAAATTCAAACGGACGTTTTTCAACATGGAAAAAACAACAAAGATAATTCTCCACCTAGAACCTAGAACGTTGCTCTGCTTGTAGCGTGCACTTGAGTATGTTTGAGACTTGTTTCAAGCACTGATACTGAGTAGTATTATAGTACACTATGTACTATGTAACTTCTCAAGTACTACTAGTTGGCATCAATGTTTGTTTGAGGCCGGCCTCAGACAGATCCAAAAGCATGTTTGTTGCAATTATGAGATAATCGGTCTGGAGTACGTACTGAGGAAATTACCCAGACTAGAATATACCTACACATACATACTAGTTGGCTGTACCTCTACCACTTGAGTACAATATGTGGAGTACAAGTGTGGAGAAAGGAGGAGTGGAGAAAGTGATCAAAGGGCAAAGGGTTATTATGACTTGCAACATTGGACATGAAACATTGGACATGTGCATGCCGTAACTCAAGTGCTATCGATCTTTCCTTTGTTGAACTTGGATCGATCTCAAGAAACCTGGAGAAACCTGGATAAACTTGATACATGGCACTTATGCCCTCAACTACATAGCTCAACCTGTGTAGTACAATGTACAAAGTCCCACCAACAAAGCTCAACACTGAGTCGAGCTCAAGATATCCCCGGTGATGCATTGCAACGGTACAGGCACGTGAAGGCACCAACAACTGATAGAGTGGAGGAAGCCATCCGCAAAGAAAGGCGTTACTATCATGAAGCTGACTGCACATGTGCGCTTACTATGCTTACCAGTATAGTATTGATGCTACTACTAGTACTCTCAACTGGTATGTATAGTGTATAGTGTAGGACTTGAATGCAGGATCTCAATATGAGACAGTGGCCGTTATGGATGAATGTACTATGTATGTATGCTTTGCTATGTCATGCTTGGGTGTAACGGTAATTGAGCATCGACGCTGATAACAATATTTGGAGCTGACACTCGAAAGTGAGGCAGAACACTGGCGGGACGTGAAAACGCATGTACTGGCAATACATACTACTTGCTAGTAACTATGAAACCAAGACCACAAAGAGCAGCGAACTTGATGACACTCGGGCTTTGATATCATTCTTATCAATATTTCAAGTCCAATTGAGTGGTAACTGGGTAGTAGTGCTGGTCTTGATATTATGCTGCTGACCAAGCAATAGGCCATTGCTATGATAACTGAACGGAATTCTCAAGATTCAAGCTGATCATCACGATCGAGTGGAGTGGACCCTGTGACGAAGACTGGACAACCCCTCAAACAGCCAGTCAATGCTTAGTAATGAAAAGGACGACAGTATTCATGCCAAAGTCAACTGGTGCTAGCACTTCTGGATACGCGGAAGATATCAAAACGGGGGTTCAAGTTAATATTCATGTATCTCATCTTAGTAGGGCAAATGACCATGATACAAAAAATAAAAGAGTAAAGTAGGGTCCTACGTTTCTCAATCGGTCACTAGGCTACCCGCTTTCTCGTCGTATTATATTTTGACACTGTAAAAATCAATTCATGTGTATGCTGCCCAGTTAGAGTCCAAGCCTTGATCGCAAACAAACAGACACGAATGATAACGATGATGATAGAACAGCTACTAAGAACAGCAATTTGGAGAGTAAACGGAGGTGATGGCTAACCTTTCACTACTGAAGGCAAATCTGCCGCTGCTCGTGAAGTAAAACTGGGGCCATCTGCAGTGACATGATACTACAACTTGACTACTTTGAGGAAAAAAAACAGTGAAATATATTCTTTAGCCTTCCCACGGATAATCCATCCACTCCTCTCGAGACTCTCTCAAAAACGCTTCTTCATTGTCCTTTCCCACAATCAAGAAATACATCTTCCTTTCTTCACTCGCGACGAGCCACTCTGCCAAGGAACGCTGTTCACCCGGCGCCAGAGCCCTGAAATACGCCAATTCGTCCAGAACTGTCTTCATCTCCAACATCTGCGCCGTCTGGAGTCTGGCCGAAATGGCGTTGACGGTCTCTATTAGAGCTGTCATCACGGCTCTTAGACGGCTGGCATCAGTTAATGGCGCAGTGGCATAGTCCGCAGAGGAACTGTCTGAAGTTCGATCTAGTGAGCTAGAGCTGCTGCGTCCCCGGGCAGACACAGAGTCAAGAGGCCTGACTTGATCGCGCTCTCTTGTAAACCGCAAATCCCGGTATACCTGGTGCCTATGCTGCTTCAAAGAGCTTCCCACTCTCAAAGCGCCCGACTGCCTACTAGCTGAGCTTTGGGAAACGGGTCTTTGAGCCGAGCTCGGTATGTCTTGAGGGCAAGGCAGGCCCAAGCCAGCGTAAAAGGCAGCGTACTTGTGTTTACATTTCGACTCATCGCGTGCTGAAACACCCAGCACGCGGCTTAACATGAGCGCCTTTTTCATGCTCCCAGCGCCAATCGTTCCCATCTGCTGGGAATACACAAACGACACGTAAACCATGCCGCCCTCCTCTCTGGTTCTCAGGAACTTGAGTTGGCGACGGCACAGCATTGTTTTTTTGGCGAGTGCCCAATCCTCCGGGCTCAAAACGACTTCGCTGCCCACAAAACGGCCCGACAGCTGACGAATGCTTGCGTTCGCGCCGAAATCAGGGGGCGGCGCCGCCAGCCTGCAAAAAGTGTAGTAAGCGTCGCTGATTGTGGAAACCCGCGACTTGAGTTGCTTGGGAGTAGCGGCAGTGCCGAACTCACCATTGAAAGTGCGGGTCAGCCCTGGATATTTAGAGCTTTGCAGCTCTGGCCAGTAAGGGTCCCAGAGTCTTTCAACGGCCCTGAGAAGGAAAATAGTCCGTGCGTCATTAAATAGAAGTCTTTCATTTCGCTGTGGTTGCAGCTGCGGTTGGGGCTGAGCACCCGTTCCTACTACTTGCGAGGCCATAGTAGCAGTTCAGCTGATGGTGTGAGGATTGATAGATAGAAAGGAGTGTTGATGGTGAAGATCGATAGACTATGGGGTCGATATGGAGAAGTATTAATGTAGACGTTGCAAAATATTGGTGATATCCCTCGAAGTGACAGTTTACCCTGCTTTTGACATGGCCCTGTACAACGTCCTTTTTCAAGACATACTTGTACATGAACATATCACTTTGAGATCAATGGATTGTTGGAGTACTCGTCTTTTGTTCTATTTCGTCAACTGCCCCGTAAAATGCTTTGAATGGTTGTCTGTTGTATGGTAGGCAAAAATATGGTTGCGTTTTAATAATTGGTGATATAAAAAGGGTTGAGGTAAGCATTTGAACTCTTCATTCCCCACACGGCTTGAAGTTCACAACACGCAAATTTAGTACAGGCAGACCATCAGCACTATCAACTAACTCCTGGCCTGTGAAGATCATAGCTGGCAACGGAAATGTCTGATCGAGCATATAGAATTTAGTTGTAACAAGATTATGATGATAGAAATAGCCCTCATTTAGAGGTTACGGATGGTTCTAAAGAACTCACTCCAATCACCGCGGAAAGGGCCCTTCTTGGAATATAAAAGTACCTCGAGATCGAGCTCTGGAGAAGACGACAATTTAGATTGCTCGATGCAATAAAACGGGTATTCTGTCGATAGTAAGAACATGGCGCGGCGTTTTCCCATATGCTGCATTGGCATAAGTTGACATCTCCTGCTTTGTGATTTTGAGTCTCTAAATGTATGCTCCAAATTCGCCCTCTTGGCCAAGTCCTGAATTGAACTGACCGGCTGACAGATATGAATGAGGATGAATCTGCTTATTGTCCCCGTTCTCAAGACAAGCACAAAACTAAATATTGCGTATGAATTGCGCAGAACACAAAGAGAAGGTTGCACCAGATACTATGAACGACCGTTGGCAAGGTAGCCGACAATGACGGCCTGCTAACATTTCGTGGAGGCAAATATAACGCCGCTGTTCGTTGGTAAGATGGAGTTGAATAGCCATGTGGAGTGAACGACGACTTGACTACCGTGATGAAAAACATGATATTTTATTTTTGTAGTTGGCTAGCCTTACCAATTCATCCATTCCGCTCGAGACTCTCTCAAAAACGTTTCTTGACTCTCCTTTTCTTTAAACATGAAATTCCTCGTCCTTTCTTCAGAGCCTGTAAGCCACTCTCCCAAAGAAAGCTTTTCCTTCACCGTTAGAGCCTTGGAATAATCCAATTCATCCAGAGTTTTCTTCATCTCCAACATGGACGAAGTTTTCGTTTTGGCTGCCATGAAGTTGAGGTTCTCTGTCATAACATTCATCATGGCAAATAAACGGGCATCTAAATTCGCAGGAGGACTGTTTGAATGGTCCGGTGATTTAGAGCTGCTGCGTCGCCGGTTAGAACCAAGAGGCCTTGATTGACCTTGCTCTCTTCTAGGCCGCGAACCCTGGAATTCTTGGTGTCTATGCTGCCTCAATGGGCTCTCCACTCTCAACGCGCCTGACTGCCTACTAGCTGAGCTTTGTGGAACGGGTCTTTGGGCCGAACCTGGTGCATCCTCAGGGCAAGGCAGGTCGGAGGCAGCGGTTGGATGTCTATATTTCGAGTCAACAAATACTGGAATAGTGTGCGCATAGCTTGTCATGAGGGCCCTCTTTTTAATTACAGAGCCAATTTTTTCCATATTATAGACAAAAGACACGTAAACCATGCCGCCCTCCTCTCTGGTTCGCAAGAAGTTGAGATCGCGAGGGAACAATTTGTCTTTTTAGCGAGTTTCCAATCCTCCGGGCTAAGAACGACTTCGGTGCCCACGAAATGGCCCGACGGCCGGTGAACGTCCTTGTTTTCGCGGAAATGAGGTGGCGGTGCCGCCAATCTGCAAAAATTGTCGTAAGCATCGTAGATTGTGCGAAGCATTGAACTGACGTCCTCGAGAGTAGCGTCGGTGCCGGATCCCTCGTTGAATTGGCGGGTTAGCTCCGGGTATAAAGAGTCTTGCAACTCCGCCCAGTAAGGGTCCCAGAGTCTTTCAACGACTGTAAGGAATATAGTCTGTGTGTCATGAATATAAAGTCATTTCGCTGCGGCTGCGGTTGGGGTTGAGCACCCGTTTCTACTATTTGCGAAGCCATAGCAGCAGTTAACAGGTGGTGTGAAGATTGATAGATGGTGAAGTTCGATAGACGAGGGGATTGATACGGAAAAGTAATCATGAGATGCAGTAAATGGTGATATCCTTTTGAAGTTTTAGTTTACCCTGCTTTTGACATGGCCCTGTACAACGCTCTTTTTTAAAGACTTTTTGTACGCATCACTGAGATCAATTGATGGTTGACATAAACCGCAGTTGACATATAACAACATTGAAATAATAGTAATAAAATATGGTCAAGTCTCGTCTTTGGTTCTATTCCGTCAATGGATCAGTCCAATGCTTTTACTGGTCGACCTTATTGGCAAAAAATATGGCTGCGTTTTGATTGGTGATAAAAACGGCCAATTGAAATGAACTCCTCATCCCCCACATGGCCTGAAGATCACAAAACACAGAGTTGAACCAAGCAGATCATCAGCGCTGCTAACTAACTCTAGGACTGTGGCGATTGTAACTGGCAACTGAAATGTCTGACTGAACGTATAGAAAAAAAAATTAGTTGATGTAAGAAGATTAAGATGATGAAGAATATGAGATGGGAAACGACGTGACCGACAAAAGCCGGTCTTAGCTCTCGGTGATTGAACAAGCGAGCATTGAACCAAAACTATTATCGATCTATCCTTGTTTTCTTGTTTATGCGCATGTGGTCTTCAATATTTTTTACATGTCCTATACCTGTATCCTATTTTTTTCAGAAAAAAAAGCACACTGGTTACCTATCCCAGCTTTAACATACTAGCTCGAGATCTACAAAAAAGTTAACTTGCTTTTTTACGGTAAAATCTGATGTTCAGCACAAATCTGTTTTTGATCTCATTTGTTACAAGTTAGCCAACACGTCTTTTTTTTTTTCAATCTTGGCAAGTAAAATTAATCCATTCTTCTCGCGACTCTTTCACAAACCTTTCCTGCCAGTCTTTTCCCTTGAACATGAACTTCCTCCTTCTTACTTCAGAATCCGTAAGCCACTCTCCCAGAGAAAGCTTTTCTTGAGCTGTTAGAGCCTTGAAATACTCCAGTTCATCCAGAATTGCCTTGACCTCCATCATGGACGAAGTCTTTATAATGGCGGCCATGTGGTTGAGGAACTCTGTTACAGTATTTATCATGGCACATAGACCGGCCTCTAAACTCGCAGGAGGGCTGTCTGAATTTTGATCCGGTGACCCTTCAACAATACTGGACCCAGGTCTGCTGCGTCTCCGGTCAGAATGGGAAACAGGCTCAAGAGGTCTTGCCATGCCGCGCCCTCTTCTAGGTTCATACATGTAACGCCGGAAAACTTGGTCTCTTTGCCGCCTCAATGGGCTCTGCACTTTCAACGCGCCTGACTGGTTACGAGAGGGTCTTCGTGCAGTCAGTCTTTGGGGCGGACTCCTTGCATATGCGGCAGGAGAAGATTCGCCCAAGTCATCGAAAATAGCTGCGTATGGGCTCGTACTTCGAGAATGATCAATTTCCGTAGTGGTTAGCGTGTAATCTCGAACGAGAGCCCTTTGCCTAATTACAGTGCCAAGTGTATTCAGATGACGCTGATAGGCAAATGACAGGTAAATCATGCCGTTATCCTCTCTAGCTCTCACAAACTTGCGATATCCATACAAGCTCCCTTTCTTGGCGAGTTTCCAGTCTTCCGGGCTAAGAACGACTTCGTTTCCCAAAAAACGACCCGATGGCCGATGAACGTATCCGCTTTCTCTGTGATGAGGTGGTGGTCCCGCTAAATGGCAGAAATTGAAGTAACCTTCGCTGATTGTATAAACCCTCGACTTGACTTGCGAGAGAGTAGCATCAGTGCCGCATTCATCATTGAAAATGCGGGTCAGCTTTGGATATTTAGAGTCTGGCAACTCCGACAGGAAAGGGTCCCAGAGTCTTTCAACAGCTATAAGAAGAAAAACAGTGCGAGCATCGTTCCAAATAAATCTTTCATTTTGCTGCGTTTGCGTTTGGGGTTGAGTACCCGTTTCTACCGTTTGCGAAGACATAACAACAGTTCAATAAATGGTGATATTGATTGACAGATAAAAGAATATATTGATAGATGGTGGCAAAGTTAGATATATGGAGAAAAGACAGGTAGATGAGAAGATTGATATATAGGGAAGAAGTAATCATGAGACGCAAAAAAGTGGTCATATCCTTTTGAAGGTTCGGTTTACCCTGATTTTGACATGACCCTATACAGAGTCCTTTCTATTGAGACATTTCTCTATAGTGCACATCACTTCCAGGTCAATTGGAGGTTTCAGTACTTGCCTTTTATTCTAGTCAACAGCTCAGTTGAATACTTTGACCAGTCGTCGTCCGTTGTGAAGAAAACAAAAACATCGCTGCGTTTTAATTGGTGATAAAAGCTGGCCAATTAGAATAAACTACACATCCCACACAACTTGAAGATTGCAACGCGCAGATTTGAAACGATTAGACCATCTGCGTTACCAATGGGCAACTCCAGACCTGTGAGGATCTAGCCGGTTACTGAAAAAAACGGTTGGACATATAAATTCAGTTATGACAAGGAAATAGGAGACTGGAACCGACATGATCGACAAAAGCCGTTTTCAGATTTCAGTGATTGGGCACGCGTTGAGCCAAATACACATTAACAAATAGGCTAACAGTATCCATAGTCAAGAGCCAAAAAAAGCAAACGTAAAAAATAAAACAAAAACATATAAGGCATGTTTTCTCTCATTGGTCAGAAGTTGGCCAATTACAATATAAGAAATCGAGATTTAACAACGACATGCTGTCTAGAAGTAGTTTACATACCAAGCAGGTAAGCATGGAACCAAACACAAAACACAAAAACACAAAGTAAGTTATCAAGAACTAGGTAACTGTAGTCTCCTGCCTTTGTATACGTGAGAGTAAATATGTAGGCTTGCCGGTACATCTTGGAGATTGGAGAACTGCCTGTCTCAAAATAAGGCAATTGGTGCAATGCTTTTTGTAAAGGCAAGTTTGTATACCAGACTAATCCGTCTGGTTACTGCGATATGAGGTGTTCGTTTTAGCAACTGGGAATATGCCCGCATTTGGCACCATGGAGGCTATTGCTCTCTAACTTTAGGTTTTTATAGGCGGTGCGTATGGAAAAACCTGTTTATTTTCACTCTTTAAAATTAATACAGCTAGATTAACATAAAGCGAGCATACGTCAACACAGGCGTAATGGAAACATGTTATGGCATTGCTATTTCAAGAGGTGCGCGTTGGTTTATTGCCTGGGTATCTGGGGGCAGTTTAGACATCAGTGAGAAAGGAAAACTTATCACGCAATTGAGTAAAAAAAAAACCCTGAATAAACAGTCGATGAAAGTATTCTGAAATAGTGATCAGAATGACGATGATAAATCTGTTTAGTGTCTTGTTTAAAAATCATTGATAATGATGATGATAAATCTGGTTATTGTCCCGTTTAAATTATACCACTAAAAGTGCAATAATGCAGTAACTACATGTATATAAACAAAAAAGGACATGAGATAGTGCTACTTGTCTGATACAGAAGTTTTTGAGGACATCGCTTAGCTTAGTAGCATTTTCATCGGCTTTCCCATAGTCGAAGTCCAGCAATATTATAAAAGTAAAATAGATTAATATTCACCTGCCATTTTGAGGTTATTTTAGAGCAGAGTAGTGTAAGGAGCACTAAAAAAAGGGGGTCAAATCAATTCTCATTATGCATTTATCTCCTTCCAGTATACCCGTAAAATCCTAAAAATAAAAAGTGAGGCAATCTGGCCGAGTTGGTCTAAGGCGTAGGATTAAGGTTCCTATCTCTTCGGAGGCGAGGGTTCGAATCCCTCGGTTGTCATAATATTTTGTCTACTCTGTTGCATGCTTTTTTCAGCAAGGCAGAGTTGACTCGTACTTATTTATGTTGCTCAGTGCGCATCAGGATTAACAACCTTAGTTATACGTCTACTATTTATCGGGTTTATAATGGCACCTTATAGTTGGTGTGACCCTCCGAACGATGAGATTCGCTTATTACATCCCACCTCATCATCAGGACGTGCGAACTGTTTGGGTTTTTACGTGACCTGAAATTTCACGGGAAAACCCGTTTGGGTAAGATCCAGCTACAGTAGGTACTGTATGCTCGCATACACGCCAAGTCAAACCAACTTTGAAAAATATAAGAGACAAGCCCGCAGTTGTGAATCAAAATAATATCAAGTCTAATTTGATAGCCGGACTTGTCGTGACTTGCTCATACATGCGCTTCTTTATTTACAATGTAGAACAATGTAGAATCTCGTTTTTGTTTTTACTTATCGCTATTTCATCAAATAAATAAGAGAAGAGAAAAAGAAAAAAAAAAACAACAAAAAAGTCATTTCTACAATGCTAAAAAAAAAAGGGTTACTCTACGGTGCTCATAATTATAGGGTGCTACTCGAGGATCCTTTCACTCGTATTTGGCAGTGGAAGCAGCTGGCTTTGCATACAAGCTGTCGTTGTCGTCATCACTGGCGTCACAGGTTCCATTCGCCGGAGCAACAGGGGCGCTGGGCGCGTACGGGTCTTCTGGGGATTCAGGATGTGAGGGCAGAGGAGCACTAGGAGAGGCGATATCGGGGTCGTGGGGAGAAATTGAAGGCGCAGAAGCATCATCTGCGGGAGGGAAAAGTGTGAAGGGGACAGAAATCTCGGGTGCTGAGGGAGAGAAATCAGTAGTTGTATCTGTAAATGCACCGTCAGGTAATGGCGGTGCTGAGGGGACATTGTCATCAGCGAGCTGAGGATTTGCTGGCTCGGGGGTATACCCATATGCTGGCTCGCTCGGCAGTAAATGTGCTCCTTTGCTGTCAGCTAAGGCTATTGGTGCCGGAGGTGCAGAAGCATTTTGATCATTTTGATCTCCAGCATTATTGGCTGGCTCATATGCTGGCACATCATAGTCGAACTCTTCTGGGATTTGCTCAGGTGCTCTGCTGCTGGTGGCCAGATGGCTAGAATGACGCGGCGATTCTCCTCTATTGCTATTCTCACTAGGTTCACTTGCTCTCATTGCCAAATATCTTTGCTCGCGTTCAAGCTTGTCTTCATTATCGTTCGTGTTCGTAGTGGGTGTCGTTATTGTCGTTGGTAGGTATGCTAAATCAATTGTAAGATCTTCTGGTGTCAGTACGGGCGCCGAGGGATGTGGTACCGATTGGCTATTTATAACCGGCTCTGAGGGGAGTAAAGCGGCCTCCATAAGACGTAATCGTTCTTTCTCGGAAACTGCATAAGCTGGAGATCGCCCTGGTGCATGTGGAGAGTATCTGTTATATGATGGGGAGGAGGCCGAGGGCGATGGAGCATGATTGCTGACACCGTTGACTGGCGTTGTGCTTGGTGAGCCCATGGAACTATGGGTACTACGCTCGTCATCGCCAAATTGCGATTCGTTTTGGGGTCGGCGCTGGTGATCAAGGGCTTGGAGGCGCTGCCGACGCATCGAGGATGGTGAGTGGCTCTGGCCAGGTGCAGGGCCGGGGCCTCGTTCTGTGCCAATCACAACTTCCATCCACAGCGACACTACGCCTCTAAGCTTTTTCAGTTTGTCAGTCTCGATAAAGCCCAGTCGTGAAGAGCTGGCCTCTTCGTCGTTCATTTTGAAATTCCATTTTCCTGCAAGATCGATAACAGCTTCAATACAGTACTGAAAGTTGACTTTGTCTGAGCCCTTGGTAGTCGGAAAAACCTCAAGCGGAATTTTGATTTTGTTAGCTATCGTTTGTGAGTAGGACTTCTTTTCATTTGTAATTAGGGATGACACCGTTTGAGCTAGGTCTTTCCGGAATGATTGCCGTTCACCGCTCTGGCCGCCACTAACCCGTGAAACACGAAACAGAGTCACAATGACGCCATGCATGGATTTGACAGCCTGTATATGATTCACGGTAATTGTCACTTGTATCGAGTCACCCCGTAGATAGCCTCGGTATGGAATTTCAATCATGGACGTAATGATTCCAGTTTCGCGTTTTCGTTTCCGCACCTCAATCGACAACACGCTGGGTTTCGGTATTGGCAAGGTCGATACGTCGATTGGGCATATTACTGAAATGTTTTTCTTGCATGTTGAAGTTGTGGGCCCAGGCCCGCTTTTGAAAGTCGCTGTGATGACATAGGAGATGGATCCGCGTTCAAATTCCAGGGAGTTGTATAGCCCTTTCCGTGGTAGGTCGAATTCAAACTGGAAAATATGCTCTCCTCTCTGTAGCATTTTTCGCGCTTGGTGCTCTTGTTGTTGTTCTTGAGGAGTACTACTCCCTGACGTCTCTGGGGCTAGTGTGACAGCCGCTGAAGCGGAGGAAATGCTGGGTGTGCTTATGGACGGGCTCCGTGATGCTTGCAAACTCCGCACCGACGAGCTACCATTACCATCCCCCAACTCTAAGCGCTGCAAACGGCTCTCAACCTCTGGATCCTCGTCAGTTGCCGGCTCTGCGTCCGTCTCTTCTTCATCTGGAAAAAGAATTATATTGTCGTGGAATATTTGGTCTGTATGTTTCAGGGCCTTGAGCTGGCTTTTGATCGTGATGACTCCAAGCATATCGCACACAAGCGAGCATTCTGTCTGGTCGTGTTCTAAAATCAACACTACCTTTCCTATTGCTAGTGGTCAGCTCTGAATGGCTACTGGATGACGCGTTAAACCTACCTCGAACCGCATCGCCAGGGTTCCATGGCCGAATAGGATTGTCCAGCGCTATAAAAAAATTCTCCGAGCTGAGCTTATAGCTCGAAGTTGAAAGTGACGATAGCGTCGGCCTCAGCTTGGACAATTTCTTGAACATATCTGCTGCTTGCGATGCGTGAATTTGGCTGAATTTGGCTGTGACGGAGATTTTGAAGATTGGACTGGGAATGGCTTTGAATCCCGCCAACGGCCAGCAGGGTTGGGGTAAATTTAGTGGGGCTTTGGTAACAAGAAACACAAAGGCACGAGAAGAAAGAACAAACTAACGCAAGCTAAATTACTAGAGCCCCCAGCATCTCTCGTGTATCATGTCTGGAAACGAGCAAAGCATCAGAAGAAGAAACCCTTGGCTGTCTTGAAATGGCGATGAAGCATTTATAAAGTGTGCTCACACGCTGAGAATGCGCCTGGGCACTCTGATCTTTTCAGGGGGCTGACGTTGCGCGACAAAATAGCGCACATTGTCATCAATCCTTGAGAGAATATTCAGACTGTAGTCAATCGATATTTAGACCTCCAGCGGATTACGTGCTCCAGGCAGCTGTCATATATGATTGCGCACAGTATTGCTCAGATGTGTGTATGCGATGCTTTTAAATCTCAGAATCTCAGCGCCACGCAAGAATTGGCCAAGAATCGTCTATTAGTGTATAATCGGGAAACAGTCGCTGCTCATCAGTAATTTGAATGGCACCAATTGAGTATCGCTTCAGGGCCTTCCAAAAGCTTGTGTCTTGTAAAGCAAGCTTGGCAAGTCTTGGGTCCTATGCTGCCATGTTAAAACGGAAGCTCCTGATTGACCTGTCATCACTTGAGATCAGCGCTGCCTGCCGCCAATCCGTTACTCATTACCGCTAAAAGTATTCTACACCTCGGTGACTTGAGCGATTCATTGTGCCCATGAAAATCTCGCCTACTGGGCGTCATTCCATTACAGCCCCACATATATCAGATCAAATCACTCTAACAACACAGAAAGAATTTCGCATGTTCACTATTAGTCTGAAGTAATCTATTTTTCTATTTTTCATTTTTTCATTTATTTGCGGGACTCCATTGCTCGTCGTCTGCTCACATATGCGCTCACGCTCGACTGTAGTCGGTGGAACCCAACCAACAAAGTATCATCTGTCGTCTCGCTCTTTTCTTTGCTACCAGGCGCAGCCTTAGAAGCGGTCTTTGAGCCAACCGTGCTGGGATATTTATTGTTGGATCCCGTGACCTTTCCAACTGGTTTCGCACCAATGGTGTGAGATTTCACCGGACCGGTGGTGGATATCGAAGGGCGGCCGAGTTGGCGTCGACACTCAATGACATCTTCATCCTTAATATCAGTTATAGTCGTAACAACGTCGCTATCTGGCCTTTCTCCCACAAGAAACCTAGACCGTGGCTTCCCTGTGAGAACAACCAATGCCGTGATAACTTCCACCGCTGTTTCAAACTCATTACCACCTGCTGTGTTTGTAGCCGAGTTTCCACCAACTTCATCCAGGTGATCCAGTAAAATCATCAAAACATGCAGAGCGCCTAATTCTTGCACCGCACTGTTTATCAAATCAAAGTTATACCCAGGTGGGCCTGACTCTGTGCTGTTCATTACCCAATTAGAAAGAACGGAGATGTGTTCCTTTATGGCGATCTCGAGTGAGACATTTTGCTCAAGAAGCACACTGCTAGATGAACGCGCACTAGTGTAGTAAGGCTCCAGGATACTTAGGATCTTCGGTTCCACAAAAAGTTGCTCTTCTGCGGATCCCGCACTATGGCTAATGCGCGTCAGAATGGGGTAAAGATCACGGGCTGCAATGCTGAGGACGATGCGATGGATATTCTGGGCTTCTCCTTCAAGTTCCGAGATAAGGAGAGAGGTAAGCATTTGTAAAAGCGTCATTGTGTCTGCTTGCTGACGCCAGATGCTATTTCTGATCCATATGAATGCGCCTAACAAAGAGGGCAGCAAAAACGGCTGAAGAAAGTATTCCAAGCCACCGCGTAGTGTGTCGAGATCAATGATTTTGGCCGAACACGCTGCCACTGCCTGACGGAATAATGTAGGGACTAGCTTGTAAAGCTCTTTCACTGCAGACATCTTCATCAAATCGTCAGAGATAGCTCCAGCATCAAATAGCGCGCTGATCCAACCACCAAGTAGCTCTCGGTTCTCAGGGGACAAATCATCCAAGGTAGTTTCTGCATTTGCTGATTGACGCAACATTGAAACGCAGAATGACTTGTCGGCCCCATCTAAGCCAAGGTCCACCAAAGTCAAATTATATCGCTCAAAGCCGAGAATCACCATTAACATAATGCATCCAAAGTCTGTATAAACCTCCTGAAAGTTCACTTCATCCTCGTCATGTCGCCATTCATCCAGAAGAGTTACCAAAGGGCGGTACAGGTCACTTGGACGCACGTGCAGCAAAAGCACGTCTAGAGCGTTCAGATTCAGCGAAAGAGCCTGGCATAACCGGTTAATATTTCGAGTATTGGCACCTTCTACCCAAAAATTGAGCATGTTTAGTACTTCTTGAGCAACGCGAGCCTGATAAATACCGTCGAGTTCAAAAAAATCATTTACCAACTCGACAATTCTGCTATCTTCAAACGAGACATACTCGCTATTTTCGTTCATTGAAACCGAAGACACACTGCTAATGTAATAGGTTTTCCCCGTAAACGAGTCGTCAATAAACCCCTCGTTCAGTAGCTTCATTTCATCAATGCGTTTTATATCGTAAGCGAACTTGTCATCCTGTATTAGCTGAAAGGCATGCTCGCTCAGAATGTTAAGCGCGACAAACGCTTTGATGAAATCGAACCTGATATCTGACATGTTATTCTGAGAGCCTGCTGTCGGGAACATTTCGTCAACTATCGAGTTATTGCCCGATGGACGGCAGATTAGGCTGATTGTGTCGCGTGATAGCGTTGTGATGGGCTGGCAGATTATATTTTCAATCTGGGTCGGATTCACGTTAATGAGGGCTGCAGAGAGAAGGTTTTTGACAATGAGAGGTAGGCGTTTAACAATAAAAGCCTTCCAAACGCCAATATTCATCACGGAGTCTTTTCGAAGAAGCGATACACTCAACCCGTCAAACGCAGCTGTGATGAGGTATGAGATAAGCTTGAGGGGGTTTTCGTTAACTAGAAAGAATTGTAATTCATGTGAAAACACGTCAGGCTGTGTTTGTCTCGAGGCAGAGACTTTGGATTCTAGCCAGATCATTCTGAACAATCGCGTCGGCTTGAGGAACGTTTCCACGTTTGAGTTGGGGTGATTGATCGACTCAAGAATTGTCGTGTAGCTGTTGATGATATCCCGCGCCAATACTCTGTCGACAGATTCCATCACTTTTGAAAACCTCTCGATTGCAGGCTGGAAGGCGTCAAACTCTTTGCGTGATTGATCCTTGTCTCCAGTTAGAATGTACTGTGCATGGCCGGTTTTGGCGAGGGCCAGCAGAAATCCAGCAACAGCACGTTGTTTCTGTTGAGTAGGATGCGTCTCTAAGTTGGAACAGTCGCCCATGGATGCGAGTAAGATAATGATCAACGTTTTTCTAATATCAGGCGGCGGTGTTTCTGTCGGCGGAATATTCAATGGCCAAAGATGAAGCGACTTTGAGAGGGCCACAAATACAAGAGGCTCGCAGAATTTCAATATCTCCACAGGTACAGGCGGCTCTACGCCTGGTTTTGGCGGTCGTCTCTGGCCCAGGCGCAGGTAGTAGAGGAGATTTGGGATGCATAGTGGCGATTTGAAGTCAAACGCGAGCGTGACTAGGTACTGAATGAAAAGCGAATCGATAGACCGCGTGTCTGACTGCGACTTGAAAAGCGCATCTATATGGTTAGCGCGAAATGTTAGCAGGAGCGCACGTACCTCCGATGCTGTTTGGGTCGAGTCGAACGCGTTCTTGCAGCTGGTTGAAAAGTTTGGAAAACTGTTGGGTTAGAGCATTCAAAAAAAGATATTGGTGTATACCTTTTGTGGGCTGAGTCGCAGGTGAAATGCGGTTTTAATCGCTTTCTCTAGTTGCTGCTCAGAGAGACTGTTTGCCATTATGGTGGTGATGCGCGATGAACGGTATGGGATCGTTGTAGGAGGTTTGGGATTTCCAGATATTTATCACCCTTGTTGCAACATTCGAATAAATGGGATAATAATAATAATAATGATAACGCAACAAAATGCTGAAAAACGTCCACATCGAGCTAGTTTGTCAACTCCTTAACTTTTTACACGCTTAGTTCAAATAACATCTTCTAATAGTCCTCACAATTACAAACTCATTCACAATCACAATGTCTCCTTGCCCAGGGCTGGGAATGGTTGAGCGCGAGGGTCTCATCAGTTACGTAGGCATCGCAGGACGTGCCAGTATGGCCAAATGAAGCAATAAAAAGGCTACAGCCATACGCCTGGCCCCATAAAACAGCTTGTCCCATGGTCTTCTAGAAAATAAGCCCCCATCCTCGATCTGAACACCAAGCTTGATTCAATTAGGCTGCTAAGTGCTACCTTCCAGCAGCTCCCATTAAAGCACGCTGTTTAGGCCGAGGCTATGCTCCATGCTGCGCCTTCCCCCTTTCACATTCAAGTAAATTGAAGTTGCCAATAATAATCATTAATCAGGCCGTTTACAAAAGAGACGCAAATTGCAGGGGCCCTGGACGTTCGCACCAAGGTATGAAAAAAAACATGTATTTTTACAAGACTATTCTGAGCAGTCTTGAGTGTGTATAGTTTGAGAGGCGCAGTTATCTGCCTTGAGATAAAGCTGGCGATTCTGCGAGAGAGGCTTGCAACCACTCCATCAAAAGTATCTCGGGTTTCAGAAAAAGGAAGGGTTTTAGAAAACCCAAATTCGAAGCAAAATGTCACTTAAAACATGGCACCGAAACTATATAAAATAGCGCTTGAAATTTTGTTGCCGATGTCACTTTTCCTCATTTGTTTGAAAAGTTCATTGTTTAGGAAAATGGAGACAAGTACACCATCAGAAATAAGCCTTTTCTTCGATATTCCTGATCTTACATTTCACCGCCTACAGTCTAATTTCAAATTAGCTTATTCTTTGGGGACAGAGCTCGCTTTAGCAAAGAAGGAAAACCTGTGTGTTAGAGTACTAACTTGCTAAGTTTCAGGTTGCAGTGTCTTTACTTTTAACTACATACGTATGGACATGTCTCAAAAAGAAGGATGAAACGCAAAATAACGAGCACGAGAAAATTTGAGCAGTGGCAAGATTACAGTCTTTAAACAATCAAATTCATTTGACTTCAAACTCTCTTTGCATCCCTGTTTTACTTACATCTAGAAGGTCGTCAAAACGTTTTTTTGGGCGACATCGGAATTCATGTTAATTCCAATTTCCCGTTTTTTCTCAGCCGCGCTCTCGGTTAAAATTTCCTGCGCGCGTTACCGGGTGGTCCTAGATAGTAATACTTTGCAATATCAAGACTACACTGTTCAATAACCCAATTCAATATTCACCAAGCCTCTAAAGCTCAAAGCCTCAATGTGAAGTTGTCACAAGCTTGGAAGTCTTCTTCAGTCCAGAGCTGTAAGCCAGTAGACCAGAGACTGAAATACTAGGCGAGAACACTGTAAAAGGTCTCTTGTACTAAGATAAACATGAACAAGAACTCACACAGAGTAAATACACAACCGTATAAAAATGGGGTCAATTGCTAGGGAATGCCAAGTTCCAAGTGTTGGAGCAGCAAGTTCGAACTCTTACGTCCTCTCGGCACTTATGTTCCACGCGGGCTTATTCAAACCTGCTTACTGGAGTGCGCCATTTAGCAGCAGACAAGACAAGACGGACACCGATATTATATAATAAGACTTCCGAGTCGCCCTTGCAATGGCCCGCTCGCTAGCTAGCTGGGAGTCGTTTTTACATAGTCTCGGAACGGGAACACGGTCAAGCCTACGTACACGTATGTAGGCAAGTAAGGATCACTCAACTCAATGTTTGCGAGAAATATTGATTAAGCTCGCTACGGACTACACACTTGCCGATTTCTTGTGCACGCTCGAGGTACGTTGGCACGCGTATGCATGAGAGGAATTTAAAATGAAAACTTGCAATTATGATGACTTCGGATGGATTTAGGTGGCCTTTGTTTAGCTAAACGGAAAGGCAACGGTCGCCATCTCATCTCGGACCGGTGCCCACGTTAGATAGCCTTGACGGCATTTAGCTCGTTGATGATAGCCTATTCGTGAAGTTTGATATCAGTTTATTCTCTCCATGTGTGATGCGGACTTGTCTAATTTGATTTCAAATTCTTTTTTTTTTCTTTTCTGTGACGCGAGCAGCGTGGTTGAGACATTTTGCGAAGCTTTGACCTTTTCCCGTCTGGGCTTGAGAACACAACTCACTATCTCTGCTGGGCATCAGCTGAGGGGAGCAGAGCAACTTGGAGTCTCAGTAGCCACAGTCTGAGCCATCAGCCAACCCACTCGCTCTTGCACATTGCTCTACGGTGAACATTTGAAGATGGCGATTCTATATGGGACAAGCAGTGTCAGTGTGAAGTTCTTTCGTCAACGTCTTGCGATGTTTTCTGGTTGGCGCCTTCCGTCCGTTGCACGTGCGCAGATACCAGCACGAAGAACCCCAAACGCGGTTGACGTCATGAAGGCTGAGCACAAAGAAAACGCGAATTGACGATTGACGAAACCGTCAACTGAAGAGAAACACTGACGGCCTTTGGAAAGAAGGAAGAGAATCATTTTCACTTTGATACGTAACAAACACAAAACAAGAGACGCCAATAACCAAAAGATGCGTAGACACAAACAAAAAACACAAGGAAGAGGACTAGCACTAGGCACAACCACGTAGTTACTTGAGCCCAGACGTTAAACACACACAAAACCCACAGATGATAGAAATGCTAAAGAAGAAGAAACAAAATAGAACCAGTCAGAGCCAACAACAGCAACTCTTTCTAAACAGAGCTGCTGCTCTCTACGCCGTGATATTCGGGCCATTGACCAAGGCACTCGGTCGCCTGGGCTCGCTGATTCTACCGGCTGTCGCCGTCGCCGCCGAATTCGCAGCCGGAGTCGGCCTGCTGGCGGTGCTGGGGCCATGGGGAATTGTGTCTGGCTTGGGATGCACGCTGCCCGGCGAGGCGTGGGCGTGGCCTGCCTGGGACAGGGCGTAGTCGCCGCTGTCGAAGTACTTGCGGTCCTGCAGCTTCTTGGAGAGCACCGAGGCCGTGTTGGGGATCTTGCCGTAGAGCTTGTACAGGCGGGCTTCTTGCGGCGAGAGGCCTTCGAGGTTGACTGCAGTTGCCATTGCGTGCTTGACGGAGGAGAGTGAGAGAGAATGAAAAAGAAGTGAGTTGGAGAAAGAGAGAAAAGGAGAAACAGTCGCTGGCTGTTCTGGGGGAATTGCGTGGCTATTTATTCAACGCCGCTTTGATGGGCAGTACTGTCGCATCGGTGCACGCGTGGGGAGGTGCGTGCGCTACAACGGACGCCGTGGTGGCGCTACGCGAGGACGCCCGTTAACCTGCAGCAGTAACCACGTCCGTACTGCTGGCGTACTACGCGAGTACTCCGTCCTTATTGCGTGCGTAGTGTGTTGAGACACCGCCATCCAGCACTAATCAAACTCCGCGCGCTGTCTCTGCCGACCAGCCCTCCCCCAAGCCACCTCCTGGCAGCAGCGCGAATTAATACCTCGCACCACCTCAATTGATGCAAAAATGCTTACAAAGTCGCCTCCTTTATACTCGCCGCTGTTTCCAAGTCGTGACAGAGCGCCATCCGCGTAAACGCCGGCACGGAAGTCGCGCAGCTGTAGCATCGAACGTTTAAGTTCAGAGTTAAAAAAAAGAAGTTGAGCGGGAAATGCCCTTCTGGCAGTGCAAAGGTCTGTGGCAGACGGGACCTTGAAGTCTATTCAAAGGCTGTTCACAGCGTCGCCTGGCTGATATACGGGATGTTTGATTCTCTGTTTCAAAATGTTCAATGTTGTTTGACACTCATGTCTGCTACTTAACAGCATTTGAACCCTTGTATTCAACACCCTAACGGGCACCCCTGATCAGCACTTGCGCTTCCCCCTTGACTCGCTCGTCCTTTTATTATTTGTCCTGCCTCTCCAACTCTATTCCCACCTGCGTCTCCACCGTTGTTTCGGCTCAGGCACCGCCCTGGTTGGTTGCGGCACAAGACTGACTTCTCCATCAGGGACTCTCTATTCTCTATAGGGGCTCCCTATCCTCAGGCAAGTTGCTGCCAAATTCGGTGCATTCGGTGCTCCAAGTATCGTTCTTCTTATTCTACAGCACCAACCACGTTCATTATTGCATCGAGACGTTTTAGCCGCCAACTGAGATATCCCCAGAATAATCCTGGGCCCTTACGCGCTCATGGCCTGACCAAAAAAATGTAGAAGCCCATCCTCCCTTCTCCTTCTCCATCTCACTTCGCTTTGTTGACCATCGCAACTAAACTACCCCAGGAGACAAAAGACATAATCATGGGCGCAAAAATAGTCATTGTCGGGTATGGCACTTTACTTCTTTTCAAATAGTGCGCACAGAGCTCTAACAACTACCAAGTGCGGGCGTGATCGGACTCTACACGGCTTTCATCCTCACCAAGCAGGGCCACAGCGGCAGTACCATCACAGTGCTGGCAGAGTACCTGCCTGGCGACTTTAGCATCAACTATACAAGTCCATGGGCGGTAAGTAGGCTTGAATCAAACAGCGTCATGGCGATGGTGAAATCAGCCAGCCAGACATGCAGCTAATTGGCTGCCGCACATCATTCTAGTGCTAACTTCTTCAAAGGGCGCCAACTTCAGCTCCATCTCGCCCTCAGACCCTGAGGCCCTCCGCCACGACAAGCAATCGTACATCGCCCTCTCCGCCCTCTTTGACCAGTTCGGCCTCGCCGCCGGCCTCGAGCGCCTGCCCAACACCGAGTACTGGACAGACGCACCCCCCTCCGCCGCCAAACTCGCATCCATCAAGTCCTACCTGGCCGACCTCACCATCCTGCCCGCCTCCGCGCTCCCCGCCGGCACCGTCTTCGGCATCAAGTACACGACGCTCAACTTCTACGCGCCCAAGTTCATCGCCTTCCTGCGCGACTACCTCACCGCCCACGGCGTCACCTTTGTGCGCAGAAAGCTCGCCCACCTCGACGACGCCGCCCGCTACGCCGGGCCCGAAACCCGCGCCGTGTTCAACTGCACCGGCCTCGCGGCCCGCACGCTGCCCGGCGTCGAGGACCCAAACGTGTACCCCACGCGCGGCCAGGTCGTCGTCGTGCGCGCCCCGCACGTCCGCGAGAACCGCTGCGCGTGGGGCACCGACGTCTCGACCTACATCATCCCGCGCCCCACCAGCGGCGGGCTCGTCATCCTCGGCGGCTTCCAGCAGAAGAACGTCTGGACCGCCGACACGTTCGGGTACGAGACCGCCGACATCATTGCGCGGTGCACACAGCTCATGCCTGAACTGGTACAGAACGAGCAGCCGCTCGAGATTGTGCGCGAGGCGGCGGGCCTCAGACCAAGCCGGCTCGGCGGTGCCAGGGTCGAAGCAGAGGTGCGCCAGATTGGAGGCAGGACGGTGCAAGTGGTGCATAACTACGGCGCCAGCGGAACTGGCTACCAGGCTGGGTATAGCATGTCGCTGGATGCCGTTGCGCTACTCAAGATCGACCAGGCTAAGCTTTAAATGATGCTATATTAGTCACTGCAAACACTACTAACAGATATTCTTGGTATATTCAAAAAGGCGTTGTAAATACACGGTCTCTAAAGTTTTTTCTAAACCCCTGATCATAGATGTTGTTGACATCTGCGACACTCTTGCATTCCCTCAGCTCTAATTTAAGATCCCGCACCGCTTGTAGTTCATGCGCAGTGAGCTTGCGGTTATAACACCCGGCCTCGTCCTTCTGAAGAAGAATGTTCGCCTCCGACGGAGTCCCGTCTTGGTTGTAGTACATGTAAATGGACCCGTCGGCAATACAGTCTTGCACATCCTCCCATTTGGCGGCCTCGTTGGTGGTCACGCCAAGGTACATGTAGCGCAGGTGCTGGATGAAAAAGGCGAGCACTAGCCAGACCATGGCGCCGCAGAGCAGCATGAGGCACGTCGTAGTCCGCAGGGCGTCCGAGAGCGCCACGGCCTGCCAGCGCGAGATCAAAGAGCCAGGCAGCCCCGCGTCGACGCTCTCAGCGACCTTCGTACGGAGGAGCCCGAATGTCATGTAGAAGCCAAAACTCAGGAGCCAGATGTTGGCCACAAGATAAGCCAGGAACCAGCGGTAGTTGGCGTACCCCACGCAGTTGTTGAGCCAGATGCAGTGGTGGTCGCACACAAGGACACACGTTCCACAGGTCGAGCAGTGCTTACTGCGGGCCGGCTTGCGCAGTTTGCAGGTCCGGCAGTCCGCGCCCGTTTCGCAGAATATGATGTTGTCGTACTTGAAGCGCTGCAGAGCAGTCGGCAGTGTTGTCTTTGTGACATACCCTGGCGGAGTATAGACGGCGAGCACAGATGTCACAAAAGGCGCCACTGCCGTGACCAGAACCAAAAGGTAGCTTTATTTTCTCTGGTTAGCTTTAGAGCTTGGACGACATGAATATAACTCACCCAAACACGCCGATCTGGAGCATTGGCAGGGTATCTCTAAAAAACAAGCCAACGCAGATTGCAACTAGAACCCAGTAGCCTATTGGCACCAGCCATTGAGCTGGTTTTTCCAATCTCTTGGCCCATTGAGCTACCGCCTGTGAGGTCTTGCCGTTTAAATACCGCCGGTCAAGGTTGATGAAAAAGTTTGGTACCGCAGCAATAAGATTCCGCAGCTGGTGAATTCGCGTGCCCCTATATGGTTGAAAAACGATTGTCAGCAATGTGGGAAATATAGAGCAAACACTAACCTGAATTCAGGAAGGCTTCCGAACAAGACAATGGCCAGGATCAGGGAAAAGCACAGGACGAGGCCTATGAACGCTTTCAGAGATATCATGGCTGACTGGCAAGCAGCGGAAGACGAGTGGAGGTGGCAATAATTGACGTTGGGAGCATTGTGTCGCACTCGCGTGAGCCAATGAGACTATTTTCGCCGCTGTGGGTTAGGTGTCTGTCTCCTTTTCTTCTCCATGTGTAATCAACTTCTGACGTTTGGCCGATTTCCTTCTCTGAAATTTTCACAAGATCCAAAAACGACGACAATCATGGCGGCCGACGACTCGGATGCTGAGACGGTGGTGCTCGACAACGCGCCGACTCAAATAAAAGTCACCAAGCGGCTCAAGCGACGGCCGAGCTTGGACCACGACAGATCCGCAACCGCGAAGCGCAGAATGAACGACGGGTCAAAACTTTTCACAAAGCGCGACATCAATGGACGCCTAAAACTGCAGCGAATGGCCTACAAGGGCCGCTACGAAGACGTCAAGGCACTCATTCAACTCGGCGCCAACGTGAATGATCGCGACTATGCAGGGAACGTGGCGTTGCACGATGCGGCCCTCAAGGGCCATGAGCGCATCGTGGAGCTCCTCATTGATAACGGCGGGATTGTCGACATCCGATCAGGGAACGAAGATCTCGACACCCCGCTCATCAACGCTGTGGCCAACGGCCATCTCGACACAGTCAAAGTCCTGCTCGCTCACGGCGCCGATCCCAGGATCCACAACGTGCAAGGCCAAACGCCACTCGACATGCTTGACGACACCACGCGCGACCACGTTCCCATTAGGCGGCTACTCGAACGATCTCTCAAATCTCTGCGCGAAAAAAGGGACGCAAGATACTCGTCGCCAGATCTCATGGACCCTTCCATACACCCGCAAGGTACCTTCCCGTCGCCCCAGAAACACAACGGTGCGGCAATGGCCAAGCGCGGGTCCCGAAACGATCTTTTGTCCATGGACTTGACGTCCCGCGCAGGGCGTGAGCAGGTTCTAAGGAAAGCGGCGGAGGGAGACTTGGAGTTCGTCGGGCAGTCGCTGGAAAACGGCTGGACACCGGATAGCGAGTGCTTGTGCATTGCGGCCAAGCATGGGCATACAGACGTGACGGGCCTGCTGCTCGCTTACGGTGCTGACGTAGATGGCACTAACGAAGAGGGCGAGACGCCGCTGCTCATGTGTATTGGAAGAGGCCATCCTGAGACAGTCAAGCTATTGGTCGAAGCCGGCGCAAGTGTAGGGGTTAAGAACGAGCAGGGCAAAACTTGTCTGGACTTGGCGCGGAGCGAAAAGGAAGTCAAGTTGATTGAAGGTGCAATGAAGAAAAAACGAAAGCTAGTGCAGAGAGACGATGACGACTCGGGCGATGCGAATACCAAAGTCAAGGTGGAGGGCCAAAAGGAGAAGGAAAGTAAAAATAAACCGGAGAAAGCGCGGCCGAAACTCAAGGTTTCTGTTGGCAATGACAAGACTGGGTGGAAGCTACACGATGCTGAGCGCCCGTTAGTCAAGAAAGAGCGCTCGCCGGAGGAAGATAAAACAAAGAAGAAATCAGAACACAGACCCAATAATACTGAAAGTTCTAGCTCGAAGATTGAAAACAAGAAACAATCTTCCAAAGAGTCTACGCCAGATCGCGAATCCACCAGATCCAAACAATCCACGCCCGAGAAACCACGGCAAAAATCCTCGGACACTGACCTTGATTCGCGGCGCGAGTCCGAAAAGCAACGCAATCTTGCCGCTAAGCGTGAAAAGGTTCGCAAGGAGCGCGAACGTGCCATGCTTCTCCAGCTCGAACAAGAAGAGCAACGCAAGGCTTCCAAGAAACAAAAAGAACTCGAGCTTGCTGCACAGATGCTGCAGGAACAAGAGCAAGCGCGCCAGGTCCTCAAAGCGCAGGACATGGCGCTGGAACAAGAAAAGCGCCGGCTGTTGCAGGTCGAGGCCAAGAAGAACCAACCCTGGGGCCTAAGAATGGCCAACTACGGCTCAAGAACTCTGCAAGACGCCGCAGAGTACTTGCCGCTCCTTGCGAGGAAATTCAAGGGCGGCGCAGCCATGAACGTGTCGGGCTGTTTCGTGCTGGACATCCAAGTCGCATTACTGCTTGGCGTGGAAAACATCTACAAAACGTACCCTGAGTTGTCCAAGAGACTCGTCACGGACCAAGAAAAGTCCCGGCTATGGACACTGCTAATCCCCTACCTGTGCCCGCAGGTGCCCACATTTGAAGATACCCAAAACGAGACGGTCCTGCAGGACCGCAGCGCCAACCGCAAGCTGTTCATGGGGCTAAGTGTGTTCTGGCTCCGAATCGAGCAAGTCGAGGAAATCCTCCGCCGCGACTACCCGGCAATCCACCGCCTGTACGACCAAAAGGGACTGCTAAGCATTGACCTGGACTACGAGGCCCAAAGTCAAAACAGAATTGCTGCTGACGCGCCCAAGGCTGAAAAGCGCGAGCCGACTGTGCTGGCCGAGTCCCAAGGCTGTAATATGCCAGTCAAGCTCAGGGTCAAGCTCCTGACAAAAGCTGTGCCAACATTTTGGTGAAGCAAATTTCGCCCAAGAAACAAATATTATGTGAAATGATTTTATGATGGTTATTTTTATTTTTTTGAACAAAAGGATTGTATTATGATGAAATAGTAATTAGTTATTAAGGTGTACTAAATGGAAACTCGCGATACTTTGTTGATTTTAAAACCCCCGGTGTTTGTGTTCTTGGCACGTGATTTCTCACACTTCGGCCCAAAATTCCCAAGAACAAACAATTAACGATCTTGAGTTTGACCCTGGTACGACCACCAGAGACCATTGTTCAGATCAGCTCCATGCCTCTCAATCCAGCGTCAAACACCCCGGGGATTTTCGGTGGCGCGACGTTTGTCATTGTACCGCTGGCGAGCACGAACGGTAGCGACAATGACGACGAAAGGGTATGCCAGAACGGAAAAAGCAAGTGAAGGAGCTTCTGCTAACAAGAAAATTGCGAAACCAAAATATAGATCGAAAAGCTGATAAAAGAACATGGAGGGAAACTCGCGCGCTACGCCACGGGCCGGCACGGTACCAACATGGATCTGGTGTCGTGCATTGTGGCGGAGGCAGTCGATTTCCCCGACTACTCGCTTTCGCTAGTCAAGAAAATCCCAATCGTGAGGCGGGCGTGGATCCAGGCGTGTGTGGCCGCCAAGAAGTTACAAAGACTCGCCCCGTACTCTCCGACCCCGGAGTTTTTCCTCTCAGGTGTCAATGTGACTTGCAAGGGCATCCCTGTGCAAGATATGGAGGCAATCTATGGCGGCGTGCAGGCAGCAGGCGGAAGATGGTCAACTAAAATAACTGCCGAAACGACTCATATTGTGACGCTGAGGTATCGCCATGTCGAAAACACGCCGGAAAACGTCAAAGAAAGTAGTCGAGAAGCCAAGGTGGTGCGGCCCTCTTGGATAGATGACAGCTTAAAACTAAGGTGCCGGCTGGACGAATCTCACTACCTAGTTTTACCTCGAACGGCAAAGCCACCGCAAGCGCAAAGCCCCAGTTCGAATGCTAAGAGCATCCGGAAAGCGCAAGTCCACCTCCGCTACAAGCATTTCCACAAGACTAAACTTCCTGAACCGCGACCGCATATTTTCACAGCACACACCTTTTATCTTTCCAAGGATATACCTGACACTACCAACCTCTTATATCGCATCACCGCTTCCGGGGGCACTCTCGTGCAATCCTTGAAGTCTGCCACCGTATTTATTGGCATGTACCGGGACGGGACCGATTACATCACAGCATCCAGAGAACGAATGTGGGTCGGCACTCCCATCTGGATATACTCGATGCTGCAAAACAACAAGTGGACTAGCCCGCTGGAGAGTCTATTACACTACCCCATGAAACGCGGGGGGATTACTGGCATGCAAGGTCTATATATCAGTATTTCCGGCTATGCCGGGAACGCGAGAGAGTACCTGAAGAATCTGATTGAGGCCGCTGGCGCGATACCGGTCGATGGGCTTCGAAAGCAAACGACGCATTTAATTGCATCGCAGCTCACGTCGGAAAAGTGCAAGCGCGCCAAACAATGGCACCTTAATCTTGTGAACCACCTCTGGCTCGAAGAATCATTTCGAACGGGGGCGATGGAAGCTGTTACAAACGAAAGGTATATACATTTCGTCGAGGGATTGGATCTTTCTCCATTTGTGGGCGCCACATCAATAGGCGTGAACGCCTTGCGCGTCCTAGACCCTTCCAGCGCAGTCCATAGCATGAGACATTCAGGGAGAAACCCGACTACGGTCACAAATGAAGTCGACTTTATGGACGACACCCAACTATCATTTATTCAACCAGAAAAGGCACCCAAGACTGAATCTCCGCAAAGCGAGCATGAAACAATAGCCCAGTCTGAACTTGCCCAAGATGAGCCTCTGCAAAGTTCGAAAGCCCTCAAGGAGGAATGTCTACAAAGTGAATCTGGAAACCTACCACCGCCTGAGCCTGTGAAAAGCGAGGCTCCTCAGCTACGGAAGAGTAAGAGAGTGCCCAAGACAGAGCCCCTGCAAAACGACCGGATTGTCCTCAAACGGAAGTTGGAAGATTCGGTTGGTGCGTCAACATCCAAGCGCAGAAATAATAGAATTGACGACTCCGTTGACATTTCGATGCCAAAACGCGAAAATAGCGTACCTAGACCGTCCCTTAACACAGTGACTCCGAAGCGCGAAGGCAGCCTAAGTGCACCACAAAGAAGTGCAAGCTCTTCGGAGTCACCTCCAGAGTCTATGGATATTATCTGCACGGGTCTTAAAATCAGACTCACCAAGGCCCAAGAGCGGGCACTCGATAAGATGGGCATTCACATTGTGGAGGACCCCAAAATCGCAACGCATGTCATTGCACGCAGCTTTTGCCGAACCCAAAAGTTCCTCATTGCGCTTTCCACCGCTCCCACCATCCTGACGGAAAGCTACCTACTCGACTGTCTTTCCGAAAAGCGAATCCTGCCCACCCAAAGCTACCTGCTGATGGACCGCGAGATTGAAAACAAGCTTGCTTGCAGCACCCTTGAGATTCTGAGCCGCGCCCGGCTTCTATCCGGGAAACTGCTGCAGGGATACACGTTCAACCTCACGCCGGGTCTGCGCGACACGTTCGAGACGTTCAGCCGCGTGATCGGCGCCCACGGCGGCGTGGCCGTCAACATCGACGCGCCCTCCAAAGTAAAAGACTGCCAGCCGTCGATAGACGGGACGTTATATCTGATTTCTACAAGCAAGCAGCGCGCAATTTTAAACCGCTACAAGGCGCTTTTTGGCGATTCTGCTTTGGCGTATCCGGCTGATTGCTTGTTAATGAGTATTCTGCGAATGGAGGTTTCGTTCAATCCAAAACTGGCACTATAATCGTTATTAAAAAAAAAAAAACACTACTATATTATGACTACACGATTTACGCATCCCATCATTATCGAAACACATTTCACTAATAAGTCTTGAATGCTAGTTCTGATTCTACAAAGAGAGCCAAAAAAAAGGGCAATGCGAAAGTCCTCGAGCTTGACACACCGTCAAGCCTCTGGTCATCCTTTGAAAAACATCCGCTCAAATCTAAACATACTTATCTGGTATTTCAAGATGAAAAAAGTCATAATAGCTTCTTGTGGGACACCACAAAGCTCTTCGTTGCTGCTGATCTCATTCACAAGTGCAGTTGTTATTTAGTTCACACAAGTACAGTCTGTAAGCAAAATAAGAACTTGATTATGAAGTACAACACTACAAAAATGCAAGCTCCAAAATTTTCCGTCAGCTGTGGATGTGTACGAGTTATGGTTTTTTTTTTCTCTCAGTCTTATATATCAACTTTGTAGCAGACGGGTTTGGCATTCAATCGAGACCCTCCGGTGACTTGAAATTGTTGGGAGTGCTGACGGTGTGATTCAAGTTGGGTTAGGAAAGCATTTCCTTGCACTGATGGTCTAAATGGTCGTAGATGGTCTAGATGGTCCAGACGACATGTCCTCTCGAACCAGATCTTCAAAGGATCCCTCTGGGATTAATGGACGTTTGGTGACGTAGTAGCTCCAAGTTCTCTGGCGCCAGCCGTGCTGCCAGACTTCATTCAACGAAAAGAGCGCTACTGACTAGCTCCATTCAAACGTCTTTGTAATGGTCTAGAAGTATACAGCTATCTTATCCGCTACCCAAATAGGTTCTCCCAACCGCTACTGCCTATGGGTAATAGATCATCACTTTCATAGGCAAGTTTGGTTAGACCCGGATTGGACGCAAGAGCACGCAGAATAAAGGGCATGGGTTCCTTGCAGCAGCATGCCAAGCCCTCGTATAGCGACAAGGCTTTCAGTGACGTGAAAGGGAAGGCAAGGTCCGACAGGTCTGTATTGTGAGAGAATGGGTCCGATAGGAACAGTTCCAGAAAGGTAACACTAGAAAACATGGACCGATCCTCTGGTAAATTTTTGAGTAATCCAATATGAGTTTTAAGGTACCAGACCTTAGGGGGCAGGTTCCATATAAACTCTTCTTGAGGGAAATGCAGTGTCAAGTGCTCGAGATTATCCAGGCTATGAAAAGCCTCGCTCATGGCTGCAACCGATTTTCGAGTGCGGTCGGACGAATCTTCGGGGGAGTCCGCGATAAGGCGCAACTCACGCAGGTTTTTAAAGTCTCTAATAAGTTCAACCTGACTATTAGAGCACCTGAACCGATGAGCATGCATTGTCAGTGACTGGATATTCATGGTCCTACAAGTGTCAATGTCTTTCAACATAGGCATATAATTCCATCGACCATGATCCAAGGAAATATAAAGATTCAGTTTTACCGGCTGAGCATATTGGGCCAAGCCCTTAAAGAACGCCCGGTATTGTAGGTCGTGGGATTCGATGTTCATTGTGATTTCATTGAGCAGTGGCATATATTGCGGGCACACATATCTGAAGGCGAGTGAAGATCTTGCTTGAATATCCCATCCTTCCATAGCTAGCAATAAATGCTTGACATATTGGAGTACTCTGGTGCTCTGTTGGGGCTGCTTTTCCATATAGCTATATCGTGTTAGATTTTCTTAATCACACAGGCCATTAGACATGCATTACCACACTCTTGATTACTTACTAGAAGATTGGGGGCCCATTGTGTGCATACAATAAAGGGTCTAACGGGAGTGACTCGGCATAGTCATGCACTTTATAGCCGCGAAAGGGAAAGCGCGTTGAGAATTTTACGTTCAAGATGTATGCATAAGGCGCATAGACTTGATAAATGTCAGGCTCTAGTATCCGCTTGAACCGCCGACAAGTGTTTGTAAAGGCCCCCAAGCTAGTGCAACAATCTATACGGGTCCAATTCTCAAATAGTGTGTTGTGCTCTGACCGTACGTCTAGCCAGAGTAACTGACGAGCAATGTCTTGTATAATTTCAGTAGGTAGAGACTCCAAAAGCATTATACTATTTGGTACAGAGAAGGAGGCTTATCTGCTAAAGCTACACTGGTTAGAATAAAACTGTTTCATAAATGCATCACAATTCATTTCAACAAATAATGAAATAAATCAGGAAAATAGAGTCAGTGACAGACGTACCTTGCTAGATGAGGCAAATAAAAATTCGATTGGTGAGAGGTCTGGTTCTGGCTCAATGCAATGAATTATCGAGGGCAGCAATTCAATATATGAACAGGGAAAAGTCCTAGAATGAAGGCATATACAGTTACTTATATGTGATAGCTAGCTATAGACGCTAAGACAATGCAATGAATTTTCATTGCTGGGGGCAACCGCAGCATAAATATGGTTTGCAGTGGTAAGGTCTGAGGACAAAAAAAAAAGTGAACCTAAGCCTCAAAGTCTAATAGCACGGCATTACTCTAGCTTACATAAATAATGAGTAATGAATTCACCCTCTTCTGCAATTGGTCCAATAGGGCAATTCCAGAACTGGTAACACGAGAAAACAAAACCCTTTGGTAACTTGCGCAATGATTCAATAGCAGCGTTCTTAACTCTATAGAAGGCAGGTTCTATATGAGGCTTTTTCTTCTTTTAGGGATATAGAGTTTCAGGAGCTAGAAGTTTTCCAACTCATGGAAAATGCGCCTATAGTCGCGTCTATTTTCTGTTTGGAGAGGGCTCGGGGTAATGAATGAGAATGGAAACTGGAAGGCATGAACATGTATATAGAGACACATTTATTTGAACTGGACTGAAAAATATACTTATCAGACTTGTACAAGAATAACACTATGATGAGATTGTATTACCAGTTTGAGTGTTCATCTGTGTAGCTTTATAGAACAGGACATCGGGTTGAAGAGAGGAAAGAGACACTTGCCCCAGACGTAAAGTAGTGGTCCCTAACTCAAATAGGCTTTTCTCTTTTTCAATGGAAAAACCAAAGAGTACATTAATCATAGTTGATAAATAACGAAAAATAATAATAATAAAAATCAAAAAAAAAACTAGACCAAGTTGTTAGAAAACACACATTCGATGTTTAATTTTAAGATTTACTTTGGCCTATTGCGTTTTATAAAAGAACGCTTGAGCGCATTTGGTGTCTAGTCGGAGTAGTTGAAAGAATTAATAGACAAATAGACAAACACTGAAGCAGCTTTAACTTGCCTCCATGTATAATTAAATATGGGTCTATGATCTGGCACACAACTGACGAAGTTGAGTTAAGTAAAGCTCCAAGTCCTTTAAATAAATGGGAGCGTAACAATTGACGCAGAGGATTACTTTACCTAAAAAAGTGCTTTAAACATCTCAAGATAACAGACCGACATTACTTATGTGAATGCGGTTTATCGGACACGCCGCGCCCTATCCTTATCAAACGCCCTTTTTATTTCAACAAGCAATCATTATTGTGGGCCGTCTCCTGGAAATTTGGTCTCAAGATACTTAGACTTTAGAAAATTTCCTTGTGCGATGATTAAGTTGTATCGTGCAGAACACAATTCTCCCCTCTTCAAAGTTGAGCCCAATGACGATATCTGAGGTACCTAGCATGGTACTCAGCAGAAAGATTATCCACTGAATAACTTAGCACAGACCTCAGCCAGCTCTGAACTGGCGCCGCTATCCAGTTATTCCCTATACAGTTACGGGATGGTCTAACCCTCGCCTAAGGAGACGGTCATTTGGCCGCCTATAAAATCAGATAACCTCCTGTCGTTCAACTCCTCAAAAATAAACCATTCAAGCTGTAGGCTATTTATTGTCACGACCCACGGTTCTTAACCCTGAGGCCCCATGTACCACCAGAGTAGTGACGCCCTACGCTGCGCACTGGCCCTCTCCCTTATCTTTACATACGATTGCTTACATAAGCACATACTCAGCCCGCCCCACCAATTGTCTTAAGGACCAATCGTTACAAAGTTCCCAGCATCCAATAATGGGCGACCATCTAGGACTGTTTATGCAATTTTTTTCCTCCAATCCAATTGCGTGAACGGGCTTTTCTTGCCAGATACTCAGGGACCAACGCCTTTTTTTCATTTTCATTTCACTGTTTACACTATCGAAACATTCTATAACATAATAATTCAGGTTTTATGTCATATTAAATTTTTATTTTTAGCATATTTCTAGACCCCAAATTTATTAGTTTATTACTCAGTGTCATGACACGTATGCGTCCCACGCCATTCTGTTAAGGGTTTACTCTTAAATCACAAATTACCTCTACTTAGTCCTTAACCCTGTGTTGTGTTCGTTCCCTTATATAAATATCCCTCAACACCCTCCACCCAGGACTTTTCCTTCCTCATCCTGGATTGCTGCGCTTGAGCGTTACTGACTTATCCTTCCATCCCAAGTCTGATCTCGCACGGTTAGTATTGTAGTACACCCTTCTATCTTACAGCTAACTTAGTTGTAAGAGTTGAAATTCTAGTTATCTTACTTGGCTACCATAATTTGGTGAGGTATGTCATGTCTCAAATAAGCTCCATGCCATTTCATGCAGCTCCTCGTTGGCTCAAGCGTTTGCCTCGTTCTCCTTGAAGCTGCTCCGGCCCACGTTCTCATCCTTGAACCCGCCTTGGCCCGCGCTCTCGAACAAGCGGCTCACGTAGCTTCCTTCTTATCTTTCTTATCGAGCTCTACAAGACGCTCTCCAATTTACATAAATAGCTGCCAGCTTTTACCTCTTACAAGCCTCTTCCTCTTCATCCTGAATTGCAGCGCTTGAGCTGCTAGGCTTATGCTCCCATCTGAAGTCTGACCTCAATCGGTTAGTACTCTTACACCCTTCTACCCTATAGCTAACTTAGTTGTAAGAATTGAAATTATAGTTATCTTACTTGGTTACCATAACTTAGTGAGGTACGACAAACCAGAGTAACTTCTGGCCGTGACATGTAATGAGCTTCTAGAAGCTTTGGAGTCCCGCAATGTGGTGACCGCATGCATAACACACAGGCCTCTATTGGGACTTTGACAGTCGGGCCCGGGCCGGCGCATAACTCGCTAGCACGTGCATTTGCATGTACGTCGACCAATGCGGGCATATGCATTCTATGCATTCTAGATACAATGCGATGCAGACTCTATTTTTATGACCTGTGTCACTGCCCTACTAAGTGGAAGTGACAACCTTATAGTGGTAGAAGTGCTAAAGTGGTAGAACAAGAGGTGGATGAAGGAAGAAAAGACTTGCAATAGAGAACAAGCAGCAGCTATTTATATAAATTGAAGAGCGTCTTGTAGAGCTCGATAAGAAAACAAGAAGGAAACTACGTGAGCCATGACAGTATATAGTAAAAGGAACCAATATCTTCAATATCATGTATTTGAATATCGATCATTTTAATTATCTCTCCCTCTCCTTCATTGTACGTAGCCAACCCAATTGCACGTACGTAACATGGTCGCCGTCGTCGTTATCCGTGGTAGCTTCACAACGCTTTGGATCCGGCTTGTTCTATCGTGCTGTGGTCTTCCTTCCTTTTAAAGTGACACGGTTATCATTTTCACTATGTGCAAAAGCTTCACCTCGCGCTTTCGCGGCGTATTCGCCTTCTTCTGGCATGCTGTGGTCTTTTTTGTTCGTCGCCGGCCACCTCGAGGTTCTGGACAACATATCTAAACGCCGGCGCTCGGGTCGCGTGGACCTATCGAGAGCAAGCATTTTGACCTTAGCGGACGAGGAGGCGGCATCACCAATGCGTTGTTTGTATGTTCCTTCGCGGTCGCATTGAAGAACAACCAGGCCAAGCCTGCCAGTTCTCATATTCTTCATGCTCCGTTTGGGGCATATCTTGCCCTTCAAGAAATCATTAGTTGCACTATGAGCTTCTTCGCAGGTATAGTACGTCGTGATAAAAGCGGGAAGAGGGTGAGGAGCTTCCGCTGGATTGGTTGCATCAGGGGGGCTTGAATACTAGTTTCCCCAAAATGACGAACTTTCCTGAGTTGAAAGACTTACCTAGAATACCTGCTAACACTTCTGTATTAATATAGGCCTCAGACAGTTGCATCGTCATGCCATAGAGTGCCAGATCGAGAGGGAGATGAAGTTTGGGATCTTTCCCTGGGTTTGTTGCGCTGTGAAGGTTAGTTTTCCAGAATTATGAACTTTCCCAGGTTTAAAACTTACCTTGAGCGCCTGTTAACCATATTCAAGCATTTAAAAGTCGGAGAAATGCACATACATACCATATGGAGTATAAAAAATAAAAAAATAGTAGAAAGTGATGTGTATTAGAATTAGGTAGCGTAGTAAATAACTGGTGGTATCACGATTCGAGTTCGAGGCCGAGATACCGCAGTTGAGTAATAGATAGAATCATCACCCCGAATTAGTAATGTCTCTGAATCTACATAGACGTACATGTATGTTAACTGGGCAAGCTTGCCTATAGCAGGCCTCAAGAGCTAGGGTCGGCTTTCGATGATCCTGCAGCATGCAGGCGCCAAGTCTTTACGGAGTGCATATATATTTTTGGTTTTATTATTATCATTTTTTTTTGTACATGTACAGTACATATAAAGGTACATGTACAGTACCGATGACTAAGTATGCTAATTTTTCATATTTAACACTCCCAAAAGTATATTTATTTAATAAAAAGCACCGTATCTTGTAAAAAGGCTTATAATTGTAACAAATAAGTTATATTTCTAGCATCCAATGAACAAGAGCTTTCTAATGATGCCAGCCGATCTTTTGTTGGATTATTTTAGCTCTCACTATTATGGTCATCTTTCGAGGCGCAACTCCCAACTAAACTCTTAAAGAAATTTTGATATATCCTGCCCCGTATATTCGAAAAAAATTTTGTAACGGTTATCTCTTGGAAGGAGGATATCGAAGTTTTGTCGAGTAGTTTCAAAATATTTTTACGATTTTTTCCCGTCAAATGGCTGGCAAAAATGCACGATGCGGACTCGTGTCGAAAAGTCCAGCTCGGCACTAAATTCGAGTTTCTGTAGTCTTGATCCCATTTTTGCACAAGGAAACTGCTACTGCAAA
>JAJMAG010000091.1:0-78462 GCA_030564905.1 Geotrichum fermentans
AAGGAGCGGTTAAGGAACCAGATATTCGAGAATAAGATAGCGAAGGTTGGAACAGTTGTATCAATAGTGAACCAAATAAAATAAGAATAACAGAAGAAGTAAAACACAAGTCGAGACGGGCGAAAGTCCTAAAACGTAAGTAATAAAAGATGACTTTAAAGGTGAAGGATTAATGAGTGTTAACTCGTATTTCTTACAATTTTAAGAAGCTGCCTTGATGGCCAAGTTGGTAAGGCGCGTCACTAGTAATGACGAGATCGTCGGTTCGAATCCGGCTCGAGGCATACTTTTTGGCCTTAAACGCATTATCTGATTAATTAATGCTTCCTGGCTATTGTGGAACTGAAGTATGAAGCTTATCAAGGGATCATGGCGTTGTAAACTATCTATTTTTTGAAAGTTTGTGGAAATGGTCGAAAATTAGGATTTCTTGCTTTTTTACGGAAATAATACGTCAGTTACAATGCAAGGGCTGTGGAGCTATTCTAAAAGTGATATACTTGTGAATTAGAATCGCCTTTACAAGATGTTAAGACAAGTTGTTAAACTCGGGTGCTTGTTGCATGCTCGCCCAATGCTATTCTGCACCATGAAGTCACGTGTCTGAATATAAGGTTAAAAGTGATATCAAACCCTCTTTTACTGACTTTCACAACTCTTTTTCAATCCATAAACTCTGTTTTTCTTTCCAATCTTTTAAACAATTTCTGAAGTCAAGAGAAGACGAAAGTTAAGAACAAATACGAGCTGGCATGACAACTACGTCGTTTGAGCCGAGTTCAATACCAATCAGTGCTGGCGCAACACAACTTGCGGTGCTCCGAAATTTGAGAAATAAGCTGATAGGCAACGATGAGGAGAAGTTGATACAAAGCAAAGGCGAAACTATCCCCACGCTACTCAGAATTATTGATGATGCACACTCAAAACAACAAGCATGCCGAGTAGAGGCTAGTATACTGATATGCAGTCTCAGTTTTGGTAAGAAAGCTACTTGGAAACTTATTTTGTGCTAACCGAGGCTTAGGGTCGCAAGAGATACTGGAAGCCATGCTGAGGTACCCTGTTGTCGAAACTATTCTGAGGAACTTATCGCCGAACTTGCCTTTACCAATGCTGGCATCGGTGCTACGGACGCTCAACATTATAATGCAAACGAGGCCGACCCCAAATATTTTAGTTGTGTATCCACATGTAGCGCCGACGCTGGTGCATTTCATATTGGAGAAATCGACCCCGCCTGGAATCGTCGACCTTTGCTGCAAACTAATTGTCCACATTGTGCTGGACAAACCGAACGGAGCTGAAATCTTAGTGAAGCCGCTAATTATGAGGATATCGGACCTAATGCAGAGGCCGAAAGCTGCTCTGCCCAACAATGCCGTAACAGCAGCCCCGCTTGAGTCAGCCTTGCTAGCTCTGGCACACATTGTGCGAAAATTGGAGTACACGGGGCTCCTGCGAAGCGATCCTATTGAATGTGAAATCTCAAGCCAGCAAGTTGATCCAAAAACGTTTTTAGATGGCATTGTGCGACTTACAAGAAATCACGATAAGAACGTGCGGGCTGCAGCGGTTTCGGCGCTCGTTGATATTAAGCTGTTGTTTTCGGAAGACCCAGAACAGATCCATGCGCTCAGCAAATTATTACTGCCGACGTTATTCCCATTATTGGGAGTTGATAATACGGACCCTCAAGCATACAAAGCAATGGTAGTTGTGTGTAGAGACGACCCCGGGGCCGTCAAGACGGCGTTCGAAGCTGGTGTTATTGGAAAGATAAGCGATGTGGTCAGGACTGCGGATACGAAAAGCTGGAGTAACAGTGAGTTAATAGCAAGTTGTCTCCTTGTACTTGTAGCATTTTGCATGAGAGATGAGACGTACAGGATAGCCGTCATGGATACGAAAGTTATGGCAAGTGTGATGGAGTTCATGGTCAGTGAGGTCGATAGCCCAATCCGCTCGCCTGGTATAGGGCTGAGAAAGGTAAAACTCGCAGCCTGTCATTTAGTGAGAGCACTTGCGCGCAGTGTGTCATTACTTAGAAACGGACTAGTGTCTGAGAAAATAGTGGACGGCATGTATGACATTCTGTCAGCAAGGCCTGATGTCATTGTGAGAGCCTACGAAGATGCATATGGAGAAGGGTGGCTCAGCCTGAGCGATCGTGAATATTGGCTGCAACAAGAATTGGACATGAAGTCAGGCGTCATGGCCGCCATTTGCAACCTCGTGCCCGAGTTCAGCAGCTGCCAAAAACTGCTGACGCAACGCGGGTTTTTGGGACTTATTGCAGATGGTGCTAAATCGCCCTACGGGCCACTCCGCTTGAACTCGGTGTGGGCGCTCAAACATGCCGTCTATGAAATGGAACAAGGGGCGCGTGCTCAGCTTCTAAGTGCGCTGACACCGGAATGGCTGTTCCAACTGTGTGTGGATGAAGAATCGCAAATTCAAGAACAGGCCTTGGGAACAATCCGCAATATAATGTGTAGCGGCGATCTGGACGCGATCGACTCTATGCTGAGCGCCATCACCACTATCCGGCTCATGACCATGCTCTGCGACAAACTGGACTCAGCCGCTGGCGCTCTTGCATCTCTTTCCCCAAATGGGCCCCGTTCTGACATGAGCTCTGCTCAAATTGAGTCCGCCATTGCACATCACAACCAAATCACCGTCCACATTGTCTACACCATCGCCAACATGGCAATGCACTCAGCCGCGCTCCGTGAACTCGTGCTGGCCGAGGACGAGCTGCTGAAACAGATAGTGGCGCTGTTTGAGCACCAGGTCGACGATGTGCGGAGCGGCTGTGCGTGGGTCGTGACCAACCTTGTGTGGCACACTGGCGCTGCCTCTGGCGCTGCCTCTGGCCGTGACGTCTTAAAGGTCACGGCTCTGAAGCTACTCAAATTGGGCCTGGAAACAAAACTCAGACGTAACCTGCTGGATCCTTGCTTGCACGTACGAGAACGTACCAAGTTTGCAGTGAACTGCCTGCAAAAGATTCTGGGACCAAATTAAGTGCCCAAGAAAACTTGAATTAGCTAGATATTCTTTTGGAATAGGAGTGTAGGAAAACAGTTGCCTGAAAATAAATCTTGGTTTCTTTCTATTGGAAGTTCATTTCAAGCTAAAAAAAAAAAAAAAAAATTAAAATGAAAAAGTCATAGCAGTACGAACCAATTTATAATTGAAAACGAGAAAGAAAAAAATGCATATGTATGATAGAGAGCAGCTTAACTGTTTAGAGTATTAATTCGTTTTTTGGTATCTGCTCATGCAAAAAAAAAAAAGGATTAGTATGGTGATAATATAATTTCAGCATGCATCTTCTCTCATCCATTTTTTGGTTCTCAACACCAGAGAAGCCATTTGATAGCATGGAATATAAACCGCAACAAACTTTGCAAGACCAGAAGAGTTGAGACCAGGCCCCAGACCGCCCACAGGACGGTAATGACGCAGTATTCAAGTGCCCTGTATCCAAGGTGCGCCCATTTGAATTCGACAGGTGACTTCTTACGTTCGAGGTAGTCCAGGCGTTCAGAGAGCTGTTTGATTTCGAGGTTGAGGGTTGTCGACAGTCGGTTGAGGGTATGGTCCGAGTCGCCCACAAGCTTGTCAATACGTGTCGCCGTGGTTGAAATCTTGGTTCGCTTAAGTGTTTGGATTTGGCTATCTGTTTGTGCAATGGTGGCCTTGATGCGCGGAATGATGTCCTTCTGGACAGATCGCACTGTCATGTTGAAGTCCCTTGAAATCTGCTTAGGTTCAGAGGCCCGGGCAGCCGCATGCACATATTCGTCGCGGTAGTAGCAGCTGTCGCGCTGGTTCATAAATCCATAATGGCGTAGGAAAGAGCACAGCGCGAGCTTTTTGAACTCTATGGTGCAGTTTTGGGTCTCCCTCTGCAAGATATCAATAGGCTTGGATTCTAAACGAGTATCATCGATTTCTTTGGTCGCTTCGAGTGATGTGGCAGGCGTGCTAGCCTTTTGCGACATGCTACTATTGCTGCGGTTATCCAACGCTGTAACTAAAGGAACCTCGCCATTGAGAACAACAACAGGCGGCGGTAGTACATTCGATGAACCCTTGCGGGACTTGCGCCCTATACTTCCGTCATTGCTTGAATTGGAGTTGGACACCCGAGATGGCGGCTGGTCAACAAAATCAGTGCCCGTGGGCACCTTTTGGACACTCTGAATGGGCACATCAAGAACTGCTCCCTTAGATCGCTCATCTACCGATATTGCGCGGCTGACTGGCAGTGAAATGTCATCCGGCGTTGTTGCAATGCTTTTTGGTGGTTCCGATTGGGAAGGTTCAACCTGTTCTGGAGGAGAATAAGACTCAGATGTAGATCCGAATCGTTGTGAGGTTGCGAGATTTTGCTTGAGTTTGTTGAGCCGCGACGCGAGTTTGGCTGAATAGTGCGAATGGTGGCGAGATGAATCTTGGTCATGCGCATTTTTAACACAATTAGCGTTGCTGGGCGTTTTGTCGTTTGGACACTGGTAGAGAAGGCTCCCGTCCGGTCCACACATTTGCTTGTAATTCTGAGTTCGCGAGGAGAAATCAGCAATGAGTTCTCGAATATCGATCGTCCAAAAGTTCTGGTTGGGGTCTATAGGGTCATACTTGACTTCATTTGGTGCAAACATGTGTTTATGTTCCGTCATTTGTGGTGATCTGACCTTGCGATTTCGAATGATTTGTAGAGGGTTGTATGTGTTGAATCCAGGCATATCCTTGTAAGATGCCGCTGCCTCGCCGTTCATTGCTTGCACATGTTGTTTGTAGTTTGTAATATACTCATAGCGAAACTCTAGACTGGCTCGTGCTCTCTGTGCTCTAAACAGCGTCTCGACTGAAGGGTTGACCGTACGGTTAAAGTTTTCCAGGAGTTGGTGTTCAAGTAGGGAGCCCGAGGCAAGGGGAGCCATAGAGACTGCGGGTTTGCGGTGCTGTGACGATGGCGGTTGCACAACACGTTGGATGTCGTGTGGGCTGGTTTCGTTTGCCAGCTTGAAGTTGATGAACATTGAGGCGAGCCTCGCCGCCTTCTTTGACCGCGTGGTCTGATCAAGCTCGTCTAGTGGCGGCGATTTCATCAATAATGCCGCCTCATCGCCCAAGAGGTGGTTTGGTTCAGAGACTGCGTCTATGTGTTGCTGAAAGGTTGGAAGTTCCGGCCGTGAAGAAACAGGCTGAGTTCCCTGCTGGTCGTCATACTGTGGATATAAATTGCTGGACACCTGCCCTGGCGGTGCGAAGGGTCCTAACGGCTGGCTTGGAGAGGTGGTAGGGATCATGGCTCCATCATCAGAGTTGCGGTTAAGGTCTGAGGAGAGAATAGTTGTGAGAGTGGGTCTGTTGAGTGATGGCCGTCGTGCCAGGTCACTGATGAGAGATATGGGGTCTTCTGAGTGATGGTGTTCAATTGTGGAGCGGGTTGTTTCTAGACGGGAAAAGGCCAAGCGAGGGATTTCCGAAGAACGCCTGTTGTTTCTGCTGCGAGAGGTGTCTAAGGAGGCTGAGTGAAGTGACGATATCGGTGTCTCAGACTCTGCTGGCTGAAGTTGTTGTGAAGTTAAACTGTTTGTGTGACGCGCACCGTCTGAGCATTCTGTCCCGGCACGATTCGTTTGCCTGTTCCGGAGCGTTTTGTGCGTTTTCTGTGTTTTCCAATTTTGTTGCACTTTTGGGTTTCTTTGGGTTAGGGCGCGGGAATCTTGGGAATGTCCATTGGCAGTTGCAGGAAGAGTGTGATGATCAGAGGCACAATCACTAGCAGCTGAGCCTTGTGCGGCGGTTGCGGTGGGCGACAACGGAGCTACTACTGTTTCTGTGTCTGTAACTGGATGCTGGGAGACGTTGTCCGTTGCTGGGGAAGGGGGCGGTGTCAAGGAACGGCTGGTGGTGATGCTAAGGTGACTCGACCTCCGCCGCGTGGGTACTTTCTTTGCACTACGCCTGCGCGAGAGGTCGCCGAGAGGGCGAGGGAAGCGATGGACGACAGTTCCAGTAGATGTATTGGCTGTGGGTAATGAGTGATCCGCAGAAGAATCTGGGCCGCAACGAATCGAGGTCGCTGGAGGAGCTTTGTATGGTGACAGAGTGTGCGGTATTGAAGCTGGCGAAGACATGGGACTACTTTTGTTGTTGGTGGTAAAGGCTGATAAGGAGGCGTCGAGGGCCGATCTGCGTGTAGGAGAGGAGGAGTCTGTTCTTTTGTGTGAAAACAGTGACATCAAGATGAATCTGTCCAGATGGCGCTGGACATGTTCGTCTGAGATGTTGCTGAGTTGAGAACTAGTACGATCAGATGGTCTTTGCTTGCGAGGAAAAGAGTATGCGGAATGAAGGTCATAGTGTAGTCTTAATGGCATTTAAGGGAGTATGGCGGGTAGTCACGGATACTGGCAGAAGAGGTGATGGAGAGGAAGAATAATGGAATGAATATATAAGCAGATCACAGAAACTGCTTTTAGTTATGGGGTGCGCGGGTATATTTAAATGAGAATCATTGCAATTGATGTTCATGTAAAAAAAAAAAAAAGCGGTTGAAATTATTATTATTGATTATCGTGAATTAATAGAGGCCAAGACATGGAATGGCGCACGGCGGTGAATAACATGAATATTTGAACCACTTGGAAATTCATAAACGCATTCAAAAGCTCAAATGTCTGTCAAATGTACTGCAGGCCTATGAACAGTCACAGTCGACGACCCCCTCTGCACACGTTGTGCTTTACGAGGCTGAAACCATGGGAGGTTGCCGCGCCTGCCTTCGTGCACATGGCAACAGCAGCTGCTCGCCTTGAAGGTAGATTATTACTATTGATTACTATTATACATGAACTATTATTATTATTATTATTATTATTATTATTATTATTATTATTATTATTATTATTATTATTGTCTTATTTGGCAATAAACTGTCTAATTCAACTACCAATTTTTTCAAGTGCTGGAATTATTATTTCATGGATCAGCATTAAGGTCGCTGTTGGTACCAGTTGTGTGCAGCATACATACTAAGAGCCTCAGCTGTTCTCATGCTGTCGTTTACTAGTAGTAATGAATCATTAACGAATGCTCTATCTAGACTTGACATACGTGTAAATATCAACAGTAATAATAAAGGACTTGAGACATTGTTGATATTGTACAAATTTTTGGCATATTGGCATGCTGTGTATTCTCCTTTATATACATAATCCCTATACATAGTGTACGTGTACTACGCACTACGTAGCTCCTCAGTGCTGTTACCGTAGACACGCACGGCGGAACACAATTCTTCGATGTTAAGCGAGTGTGAGTTATGCATAATATATACCTGTGCCATGTACTATGTGTGTTACGCGTCTTGGTCGACTACATGCATTGGGCTCTAATATCAACATTTGAACTTCAAGTTGAAAATGAACACGTTTAGGAAGCTTGGCATATGTGAGCACGTGATGAAAACCACATACACACTTTTGGATTTGAGGACACTTTCTAGTCACATGACATCAGTCACATGATGCCAGTACATCGTAATTAATTCGATGGAGTTCTGGGGTCCGGAGGCGGTGCGCCACATTTACACGCTGGCACTATCGTGATATTCGGACCAGTAACTTCAGCGAATACTACACTACTTTGCCATCTACGAGCAGGAGGAGATTCAGAAAAAAAAAACTCGTTAAAAAAAAAACTATAAATCAGCTGGAGGTCTAGGTAGCAAGCCTTTTGTTCAGTAGAAGTCTCACTGGTGGAGTACTTCAGGGTCATTTGTTGGTAGAAGTCTCACTGGTGGAGTACTTCAAGGTCATTTGTTGGTAGAAGTCTCACTGGTGGAGTACTTCAGGGTCATTTGTTGGTAGTCAAACTTTTCGGGGTTTTGTAGTAACCCCATTGGCCATATGTTTAGCTTTGTCTCGGGTAGCAATCCCTTCTGTTTCGTGGAGCAAGTCAAGGGGCTGCCTCGGGGCCCGCAATAAACATCAAAGTAAATCAACAACATAAAAAATCACAAACGTGGGAAAACGGTAAGCGGCGTCAATCGTATCGATGGAATAATATACCAGTTCCAATTAAATGGCTGGAGGAAGCGGAGGAGTCAAGTTTATCGTGCCACTCTTTTAATCACGGCCCTGTCCAAATGTGTGGAAACCTAATAGGGCACCTGCTACAGTAGCAGGAATTTTAGCGCCTGAGAAATCGACGTAACATAGAGAGCACTTTACTGTAAAAGCAGTCTCTACGGGTGACATAGAATATGCTTTACTGTAAAAGCCGTCTCAATAATATCTGCTTGCAATGATCGTAAAGCAGCTGCCGTGCACATCGGAGCGATTCAATAACAAAGTTGATCAGCAAGAGCTTCGACAATGCTAATCTCCAAAGAGACCAGCAAAGCGAGAAGGGTACTGTTGTCAAGTCCCTCGAAGAAAAAAAAGAAGAGAAAAAAATTTAAAAACATAACAAGTAAGCCCATATTTATATATTTTTGTATCGCCCTATCCCTGAAACACTATTGAGGGGCCGTCTAAGGGTTAGGTAATCAGACCCAATGCTACGCACACAGACCACAAACTGCAATACGTGGCAACTTCGTTTTATCATCTCCGTCCCTTCTTTTCCCTTCTTTTTTTCCTTTCCCCTTTTCCCTGAGGTCCTCTCTTTGTTGTTGTTGAGTGGGCCTCCGCTCTGTGATTTCCACTCACATGAGCGCAGGGGAATAGAGCCCTTCGTTGTTGTCAACTTCTGGGCCGCAATGCGTCCCACGGCAACTTCCTCTATGTGCTGTATGGTTGCAACAGCACCTCCAACCAAACTGCAGCCCCTTTGGTGTCTGCTCCACGCGCCGTGTATACCGAGCACCCTTCACTTTTCTCAGTGGGAACGGTCGATTTCCAAAATCCTTTCCCTTTTGGTCAAGGTACTACAGTCTTTTCTTGCAGAAGACCTCTGGTATTTTTTTGGCTTCTTGGGATTGCGTATGCTGCGCGTGGGGTTCGGAGTTTGAAAGGACCTTGCGTGCCTGGGAGAGTTAGCGTCCTACTCTCGTCACGCCGTTCTTTGTGACTCCACACTTAACCCTTCCCGAATTTGCTCCACCAAAGTGAATCCCTAGCCCCCTACCTCCGGGCGGCATTTTTATCGCCAACAGGAGGCATGCGTGAATCCGCTCCGCTAAACAAAAAACCCAAACACAAAGCACTTTATTGTGTGTCGCCAAAAACTATGTCGTTACGCTGCAATGGCTATTGAGACGTTTAGGATGCAAGGAAACCAGAGTCGGAATTGACTTTTCGTTGGACAACGTTGAAATGGGTCAGTCTTGTAAATACTTGTTTTGCTTGATTGATGTTGAAAATATATAGAGATTATATATAAACATGTTGCAATATACGTTTTGTTTTTGTCTTCTTGCGGGACCTCTACGATGGATGCTAGTGTTCAAATGTTGGTCATGATTCTTTCTATTTCTGTATACCTCTAAGTGCCTCTAAGTGCCTTTTTTTCCATCTAAAACCCTTCCGTTCCATTAAAACTCGTAAACCCTGCAATCAGAAAGATTTTCTAATCCACATGTTAGTCCAAGTTCAGTCTCCTGCAAAATAAAAGGGGAGAAACTCACGTAGTATGGCTTTTTGGAAATGTCATTTGCCCAACTCCAGGCACTCGTCAGGCGGCCGTCGATACACGAGCCTGCGTCGTAAAAGTTGTCTGCGCCTGACCCGTCAAATGCGTGTTTGAAAAAATCAGACAAAATGGCTAGAAAAAAAAAAAAAACGTTAGTAAAAGAAACAAAAAATGGTCCGCAAAGGGAAGAGGAGGAGGATGAATAAACTTACTCTTTTTTAATCCATCTACGGATCCAAACTGCGCCGTGATGCATTCGTAGACGTATGGATCGCGTGCTATCTTTTCCACGTTCTGGACTACAAGGTGGACGGGCGTCAGAATGCGCGGCACCTGCGTGTACTTGTCAAGGAAAAACAGCGCGTTCGGAACAGCGCGGTCGCCGAGATGCACAACCGAAGACCCGATCCACTTGCCTGTGCGGTCCATGCTGCGCTGGATGATGTTGTGCATGCTCCGCGACACGGACGGGCACACCTTGATGCGGTTCAGACCCTGGCCCGTGTCGGCCAGCTCGTACCGCGTGCGGTCGTTGACGAGGTCCAGGTCTGCTTGGAACCACAGGTGGAACATGCTGCGCATGATCTCGGACCACAGCGTCAGCGACTGGTGCACGTAGTGGAACTGTTTGGCGTGTGTGTGAGAAAGCCGAGCGCCCTCCTTGCCTGACTTGATTCCGAGCGAAAACTCATCTTGCTCGCCGTCAACGTCCGCTGCTGAAAAGTACTTGTTGAGCAGCTTGATTATGCTTTCGACAGGATGCCGGTTCGACCTCAGGTATGAGTGGAAATCGCCAATGCTATACAAGCACTGTCTAATGTCCTCCATCGAGGCACCGGGGCCCTTCCGTGTCGGCGTCGTGCGCGTCACGTATAACGGCGTCACGCTGCCATACTTCTTGGCAAGCACCTTGATTGCGTTCTCCTTACGCCGGATCTCAGCCTGGATCGTCGGCCGTGATTTTCCCTCCGGCACAATCTCCACCACGGCCTGCAGCAGCAGTGGGTCGTCTAGTAGCTCCACCGCCTTCCCACCGGCCGCCTCCAGGAACCCGTAGACCGTGCGCACAGGTTTATAGAAATCGAACTCCATCACTTCTTTGATCTCCGGCAGCCTTGAGTCCATAATCATGTACATGAGCTTTCCAAAGCTGTCGCGCATCTTTTCGGGGTTCATCACCTTATACCTTCGGCCGATTTCAAACACCGTCTTGTACCACTCCGCGTTTGCCGCGAAGTCAATGTCGGTCTCTTCGCCGTCCTCGCTGTTGTTGTTGAAAAACGCCGACTTGCCCTCGTCCATGTCGCTGGCGACCACCAGACCCGCCAGGATGCTACACATTTCCCGGAGTTGCGCAACGATACGCAGGCTTTTTTTCTTGTACGACAGCACGTCGACTTTGTCGGTATACTCGCTCACGTTGAGGGCCGCCTCGAGCAGACGCAGCAGTTTGCGCTCCTCCATTGTCAAGCGCATTGGAATATACTTGCAATGTTCCTTCAGTTTGCCCAGAACGTCAGCCGGTTGCACCGCCGCAGCCACCGCGCTGATGGACTGAATCGCTTCGCCGGCCCTGCTAATCCTCTCCTGTTGCTGCTCCACGTTCTCATCGTCCTCGTCGTCCTCGCCGTCAGGCTCGCTTTTGATTTGCTCAATGTCCTCCTCTTTTTTCTTGTCTTCTGAAACCAGCGACTTCACAGCGTGCTGTTTCCGTTTACCTGTGCGGTGCAGGTATCCAAAACACACCGAACAAAAGTCCTCGGCACACTTGAAGCACTGGATTTCAGCGCGCTGGTCACCGCATTCTATACAGAGTCCCGCGCCACCATGTTCGTCGTCGTCGGCCTGGGCCGTAGCTGGTGGTGGAGTTGGCGTAGTATCGACGTCGTCGTCTTGGATAGAATCAGGATCGATAGACAACAGCTCTCTCAAAGGTCGTTTCATACTGCTGCCGTTGTTTCTGCTTGGTAATTGGCAAGATCTGAAATTCTTTGGGATTTTTTTTTTCAGTTTTTCTCACTGATGGCTCTCTCTAGCTTGATTTTGGTTTCCTCTTCCCACTTGGCTATTTTTTTCTTACAGTGTTTAATTTTCTATGTCAAAAAAACGTCGAAAAATTTCTATTATTATTTAACGTGTCCACGTGATACGGGACAGAGTTAAGAATTTGTATGTGCCTTTTTTCCCTCTCTCTCGTCTCCATCTTCAACAGCGAACAATTAGAATTGTTTTACGAGTCAGTGCCAATGGCCTTGAAGGTCGTCAGTTGCTTGAATGCCAGTTCCATGAGATCCACGATGCCCTCTGGCGCGTATTTCGCCTCCACTTTGCTTGCCACTTTGGTCACGCCCTCGGCGGCCACCAAGTTGCGCAGCGCCGTGATCAACTTGGGCGAAAATTCATTGTACCAGCGGTGATTCCAGGCAATCAGCTTCACGACCGAATCAAGAATGGCATCGTTGTCTGATTTCTCCTCGTAGTGTTCTAAGAGCTTCCACAGCACGCGGTGCGAAAACTTGAGTTCGAGTGATTTTAAAAATGCATCTTGGGCTTCTTCAGTATGGCGCAGACGTAGCGCAACCATGCCCAAAACTTCCCACTCAAGAGCCGTTTTGCGGTAGACCATTTGCTGGGACATGTAGTGCACGTACTCGGCGCGCCACACTGTGTAAACTCGGAGATCCTCGTAAAGGACCATGAAAAGATTGTCGAGCCATCGCTCACACAGCCGTTTGCTCTTAATCTTGTCGACCTTCGTTTCGTCGGCGCCCTCTTCGCCCACAACTTCAGGCGTACTGCCATTCAGTGCAGGAAGGTCCGGCTCAGCCCCATCAACAGTCGGTGCGGTATCGGGCTTCGGAATAACGCCGTTTTCGCTTCTGAGAGTCGATATCGATTGCCCTCGTGCGGGTTTCTTCTCCTTACGGTATTCCTCCTCCATGACGAAGACGGTCGATCTTCGCTTCAGCAGCTCATCCCAGCCAATATGACTAACAATCTCTGTGAGCAACTCGTAAGCCTTGGCAAAAGTAGATCGCAGAGTCGGGGCAGGAAGTTTCAGTAAGCCTGGGTCGGCCACATTCTGCTCGTCAAGACTGGCAACCCCGACGCTGGGATTCGCCCAGACCTCTTCTAGTACGCCATCGCTGGGCAGGGGGAAATGTCCCTTTGCGGGAGGAGGCAGCTTTGGCAAATCGAGATCGCGTGAAGTAGACATGGGGCACGAGTTGAGCGCAAGCAACGCTTGCTCGTAGTTGCCCATCTTGGTATAAGTCTGGACAAGTCTTGCCCAAGGAACGAACTCAGCCGGTGCACTGTTGACGGCGCGAATGGCACAATCCAAGGCCCACTCCAACTTGCCCTTGCGAGTGCAGTAGTTGGCTTGCAATTCGAGCAGGTTGGCATCTCGAGGATTGGCTGTGACGCCGTTGCCCATGACTTGCACGGCCCTCACCTCCTCGTTATTCTGAAGCATGACACGTGCAATGATGGCCAACACATCGGAATCTTCCTTGGCGAGCCGATTCAGCACCTCCACGGCTTGCTCATACAGTCCAGTGACCTTGACGAACTTGAGGAAAGCATCCACTAGGTAGTTAGACACAATGGTCGCGACTTGGACTTCGGCGACAGAGCCCAGATTCGGGCCCTGGAAAAAGAGCTGTTCAAATGCTTCAAAAAAGCGCAACGCGACAGCTGGGGAATGGAGCGGATTCAGGCGCCTCCAAAAAGAAATGAAGTAGTAATTCTCATCGTCTGCAAACAGAAGCGCACGTATCATTGCTGAAAGATATACTTCGGTCCATGCCTGTTCTGTGGCTGGCCGCTTGTCGCCACGGTCATCGACGACGTATGCCTCTACGGACCCTGGGATTTTGACGAGGACCCGGATATCGTTACGCGCAAAGGCGTTATAAGAGCAGTACACTCCAGTGTGCACTTTCCACTGCGGGTGCTTGCCAAACCACACCTGCTCCTCGCCCAAGGTAAAAGTGAGCGTGTTGAGGTAAGCAGCAATGGCCGCAGACGAGGAGGTGTCGACTCCCGTCACATAGTGGTATGTGCCAGAGACCTTTTGCGACTTAAGAGACGTTTTGGCTAAATGTACAAGGTCCGGCGGGCCTAGCTCCTTGAATGTGTTAAGGCTGGCAGTACGGGCATTGACCGCCTCGCCGAGCTCGTTTTCCAAGAGTCTGTAGAACGTTGTTAGCCACCAAAAAAAAAGTAGGGGAAGAAAAAAAGGGAGAATTGGAGGCAGGATTCCAATTGAAGGAGGAGGGACTTACTCAGGAATCACAGCGTGAGTTGCAACCATTGGTGGGTTGGTTCTATGGCTTAGGGGTGGGTGGTGGTAGCGTGCTATCTCGGAGCGTAAATATTCGGTTTGTGAAAAATGTGAGAGGTGAGAGTTTCTAGCCAATTTTGTATTCGTGTCCAGTATTATATAAGCGGATCAATAAACATAAAAAATATAAAGAGGAGCTAATCTATATATACAGTGCAGGGGAAAACGTACGGGCGCTACTTGGTTTAAGAACTCGTCAAAGGTCATTAAAGGCCCCATCAAAGGACGATGGGTGGGTTTATATATTAGTTATCGTTGTTGTTTTGTTTCTTTAAATGTCGGCCCAAGGATATTCCTGGGTGCGCTTGTAGATGTACACAGCGTCTTTGAGCTCAACTACACGGAATGCCCAATCAACTAAAAACGTATCTTCTTCATCTTCAAGTGCCTTAACGTAGAAGTCCTTGGGATCTTCCTTGATTGTAAGCACCAACTTCTTCAGCTCTTGCTTGTTGATACGTTCAAATGACTGGACTGTCTCGAGCAGGCTCCAGCCCATGTTTTCCGGGGTCGGGTACACGCCATCTACCTCAGACGGCGGGAGCGCTGTGATGAGGTAGTCAAACGAGTCACTGATTTCCTCAAGGGTCTCTGCATCCTCGGTCTTGTCATACACAACCCAAGGAGCCGTTGTCGACTTTTGGTCGTACAACTGTCCAAACCGGCTAGCACCTGTCATGCACACGGGGACATCAAGGTGGACGACAACCGGCTCGCCTGTAGTGGGGAGATAAGGAACGTGGTTGTGGAACTGGGCGAGTGCGACTCCGCCGGGGTAGTTGAAGGAGGATGCCACCAACTTGACTAGCGACATTCCGCCAATGACGGCGATGAGAGTCACAACGGCCATTTGGAAGGCAACCTTTAAAACCTCGCCTCGCTTCTTGAGAAGAGAGGACACGTAGACGACGGCATTGGCAGCGAGGAGAGCAAACACAGGGACCACATAAACAATAAAGCGCCATTCCTTGTGGGGCTGGAAGGAATAAATGGTAACGAAAAGCAGCGAAGCAATGCCCAAGATGCGGACATTGTTCCATTTACCCGTGGGATCCTTGAGGAAGCCAATTGGCACCAAGCCAAAAAGCACGAACCAGCCCGTAGGTTGTGCCACCGAGCCAAGGAGTTTGGGCAGGTGAACCAAGAAGTACGCGGACCACGGTTCAACGCCCCATTCGCTCGATTTGCCACCAACCACATTGAACAGAAAGCCCTTGATCTCAGGGATCATGAGTGGGCTTTGCCAGAAGTACGAGTCCACAGCAAGTGACAGTACGGCGCCAATGGCGCCTCCAATCGCCACATTTTTGACAAGCTCACCAACGGACACACGTCTATAAAACAGCAAAGTCAGACCCAGAGTTGCGAGCAGAAGAGCCAGTTCCGCTCTGAATACAATGGCCGTAAAAGCCAGCAACGCCAGCCCACTCTCATAACTCGTTTCCAGAACCAATGCCAACGCAACTGTCGTGAGTGGGAAGGCGAAAAAGTTGGGCAGCGTTCTTGACGCGTAGAACGGCAGATGGAAGCCAGCAATGAGGAACGCCCAAAACCAGCGCACATGGTAGCTAGGCAAGTCTGTCGCATTCTTTGGCTTGTCGTCATTACCGACGCGGACGCAGGTCCAGTCAATGGCATTTTTAAAGTAAGACAGCGCAAGTGCATTGGCCATGCCAAGGAACCCACGCGCAAGAGACTGAATAATGAACTTGTCGTCTTCGTGAGGAAAGTACCTCAAGAGGAGTTTTAAGGGAAGTGACGTCGCGAGGGCTCCAACAAAGGTACGAGGAACCACGCCGGGAAATTCTAAATGGTCGTACTGACAATGTCAGCTAAAATGATGCATCATCAGGAGAATTGGGAACATACGCTTGCAAGGTCAAACCCGTAAAAGAGGATATCATGAATGGCTTGGATGTTAAACGACTCTTCAACTTTGGAGTAAGGCGCGGCAAAGAGATAGACGGCGATGACCGTCATCAGCAGCATGTCGCTCCAGTCGAGTTGCATTTTGGAGAGGATGTGGACGGATGTAGCTTTTTTTTTTTTTTTTTTAAAAAGCCAACGATGATTTGGAAGGGAAGGTGTTCTTGAGTAAGAAAAAAAGAGCCATGTGGGTTGATTCAAAGCGCTGTTGGGTTGGTTGGGAGGCCTGTCAGCTGTTAGTACTGGTCGCGAAACAGGCGCGACGCGCTACACGTTTTTAAACTTTTTATTTATTTATTTCAGCTCATTTCAGCTATAAAACTGTAAAACTACTATGCATTTTTAGAACTCATTACTTTCGTTAGAATTGGTCATTAATCTCTGATAAATAATAAATGGAAAAAAAGATGCGGACTTCTTTCTCAAGCAGAAAAGACAGCGCCCTCTTTATAGAAGCACTTTTTTCATTTGCTGGGCATCACCTGCTCCACCATAGTAGCCCTTTTTCAACGGTGCACAGGGCTTGAACTTGTTTCTGTCGTAGAATGCGACAGCTGCCGTGTTCTTGGGCTCGACTTCGAGAGTCAAACTACTGAGCACGCAGTCCTGGTTAAGGGCATGGCACGCGAGCTTGATCTCAAACTCTGATAAGAGTTGTGACGCAGCGCCCATGCGGCGGTAATCTGGGTCAACGGCCAATGTATACACATGCCCTGTGCTTGCGCCCGAGTGTGTGGCAGCATCGTCTCGTTTCTGGGAGGACTCTAGTTTGCCGGTAATGACGCCGACAATATTGAGGCTGCCCGCTGCGGCGGGGGGTAATGTCATGAGCAGGCAGAAGGAGTCCTTGGCGTACAAGAACTGGAGAAAGAATGCAAGTGAGTAGGAGGTTTTGAGAAGGGTATTTGTGAAATGACGGATGGCATTGAGGTCTTTTGAGACGGCGTGACGGATGGTTGATTTGAGAAGGATATTAGATGCTGGGGCTGGGACTGCGCTTTGAAGAGCGTCGGCGACAATGTGCTTGATGTCTTTTGAAGAGGAGGAGGGGCTTCTCAGGACAGGGAAGGCCTTAGATGGGGTTATTGTGGATGCTGTGGTGGTATGATTAGGGTTGACGCTCTGAAGGGTTTTATCTACAATTTGTATGATGTCTGCCTTTGTAGGCACCGTTGCAGGGGCCTGGGCAAGCGGTGGATCTGGAGCAGTCTGTGTGCCTTCAATGAGCAGAGGGCCCTGGCAGTGGAGAGCTCCCTCAGGGAGCAGGGGCAGGAATGCGTGTTTTGGCGGTGCGAGGATCATTGTAGAGGGTATCAGATGGAGGTGCGAGGATTACTACTTTAGAAGAAAGAGAGCAAGGAAGTGGAGAAATGCGGAGAAGGAGCCAAAAAATAAAAAGGGTTGACGATTGAGGAAGGTGATATTCTGGAAATTCTGGGGCTGTCTGGGGATGAGCATGAGGTCCAGCACGCGAGCATTTAAGGGCCCCAAAAGTTGCTAGTGGAAATGATGCTGTGGGATTATTTGTGGGGTGTTTTTGTGGGGTGTGTCGGTGTGCGTTTATCATCTAATCGCTTTTATCACTACCAGCGATCCAAGACATGATGAGTGGGCACCAGTGGGCATCCATGGGCATCCATGGGCATCCATGGGCATCCATGGGCGTCAGAGGCCACTGGTGGCTTCACGTTTATGGGCTGTTTTTCAACTCGCAGCGCCCGACGTCGCTCATTTTACTTCGCGCAAGTCAAAATCGGCAAACGAAACCGCCGAGAAGAGCGGCGGAGACTTTCGGAATCGCCAGAATCGCTGCGAATAAATTCCTCGAATTTCCGATGCACCAGCTGTGAATGCAGAGTTTATTATTGGACTTGCTTTGCAATTTATCATTATTATTACCAGCTGGGCTTGATTACATATCACCAATAGTAATAGTGTCCAGTGTCCAGTGGGCCACATTGCCAACGGACAATCAAACAACCGAGCGTTCTTCATGATACTCAAATCAGCCGCTGATATCATTCTTGTTGATATCAATCGTGTGAATGACGACGTTGGTTGTGGGGTGCGCCATGCAAACTTTGAGCGCAGCAGCACATGGAAGCATCGCCTCGAGGAACACCGAAAAAGCACAAATTTAAAGTGCATGACACAACGACAAGGCGAAAAACCGCCTGTTTTTGGCATCAGTTGACACCAACTTGAGCGCTACGAGGAGCCTGAGCTTGAGGACGAGAACGTCAAGGCATCCGGGCCAAGTTAGCTGCCGGTAATAGAAGGTGAAAAACGCCTGTTAAAAACTCACTGGGCCGGCGTTCGTCGCATGTGTCCCAGAATCATGCCACGCGCATCAGTAATTAACCTTTTCAACAAACGAACCAACGAGCGCGTGCTAAGCAGCTGGCGGCATTGCATCCTCCACAAAGCCCAGACCACCCATTAGACTCCCTGTCTCACGGGCCCAGTGCATGTTTGGAATTTAAGCTATGGAGCTGTCTAAATGGCTCACAGGCAGCATCGGATCAATCGCAAAACAAAGTGCTACTGATGCATAATCTTCTTCCGTTCCGACCTAGGCGCCTTAAACCCCAGGTGCCCCTTTCGACGTTTCAAAAGTTGCAAATATTTGGAAATCAATAGTAGACAAGCAACACTGCGCTGAGCAGCATTGAACACTGGCAGACAAGTGCGGCCAGTTGTATAAACATGAACCAATAGCGGAACTGAACGGACGTCTAGCGAGCTCGACATCTGTTCCTGTAAACTGCATGTCAAGTCAAGTCGTTGCAAACCTTGCGGCCAGTTCAACACTCTATTTTCGTAACAAGCCCCGAGCCTGCAATTTGTACCATACTCAAGTGCTACAAAGTTAACACAGTTCGACTTCTCCTTTGCACTCAAAAGTCTTAAAGTACATGGACAGGGCGGCATTCCATAAAGGCTGTTACAAGTACAAGTACTTGACGTATTAACTGAATTTTCAATATGACATCCGAGGTACTAGCAGCCAGGTAGTGGTGCGGATGGGTTGCACCAACGTACAGTATGTAGATAACTTCAACAGCTCTCCTCGAACAGGACTTTCAGAGAAGTTTTCCTCTAGTATCCATAGTTCTCTCTCGCACAAGACAAGCTGCCAGCCTCATCAGGGGAGAAAAAGAGACTTAGCAAATGGCAAAGAAGCGCAGTTTCCAATATTATTCAAATGTTCTTCATTATGTTCTTTTATCCAAAAAATCAATTACGTAGTAGTATTTGCAGCTCTCCAAGCCTTACTTGTGGACAATACTCCACCATTCCTTCATTCGCATGTAAAATGCAGTATTAAAATACTCGCTCCAATCTTTTGATCAATATACAATTGTCCTTGTTTCTTACTCGCAATCATCATATTTCCAGAAGTAAGACTGTACCTAAAAGAGATCCTCCAAACCACCGCCAGTCAAATCACTATCGTAAACATCAAGATCTGTGAAACGGCGTCTATCCCTCTGGAATTGTCTCTCGAACTTCTCTTCTTCACCAGGAGTGTACTGCTTACGATCATACTCTTCTCGATAGGAATGCGGCAGACGCAGCCGCCAAAAGGTTGGTGTGCCGTAGTCATCGCGCAACCCGATATGCCGCCGGCTGTTGAAAGGGCCTTGATACAGAGGGTCTTTCAAATCTCGAAATTCCTTTTCACGCTCTGTGCTGGAGCGCTGTCGCTCCCTGAAGCGGGACCACCGCTTCTTCCACTCAGGATCGCTGGCAAATAAATACTCCAGCACCATGTCAGAGATCTCCGCAGGAAGGTTGCCCGCAACACTCAGAATTGAGCGGATCTCTTCAATCTCCCAGTCAACGCGCTTTGGTGGTACTTGGTCCGTAGTGAATACAAGGTGGTTATAAGGATCCACAATGTGAAAACACACAATGCTAAGTGATCCTTTCTTCTTGTGGTCTTTGAGTCCAAATGCGGGGATACGCCATTGCATCGTATTGGGCCAAGCAACAACGCTCCCGGCATTTAACTTGACCTTCGCAACCTCTGTCACAAGCTTATCGCCTTCCTTTCCACTGATAAAAGGATGAAAGACACTCTTCGGATCAGGTTGCGTGAACGCGCCGTTAAAGTGTAATAATGCGTTCGTCACATTCTGGCTATCGTACACGTAAATCACACTGCACACAATGTCCTCATTGATCATTCCAGACATGTGCCATTTTTGCGCTTTGGCACGAGGGTGTTCAGGGGTTAGATCGTATTGAAACATCTCCGTGATGACACGCAGTTCTCGTCCCCGCACATCAAACTTTTGACGATCCGTGGGGAGGCCCGTCCAGTGCGCTTGAGGCCGAGGGGGACCATCTGGAGTGGCCTGTACCCAATAAGGATTTGGTGGTTCCGGTGCAAACATATTTGAAGCTGGTAGACCGTCCACGGTACTCACATCACTTGTAAGTGCCTGTAACTTCTCAAATGCCGCGAGCTCCGGCTTCGCTCCCTTTTCGGTCTCAGGTAGGGGTGTTGTCTCTTTTTTCGAGTCCTTGGCTTCTTGGTATACTTTCTCGTCGAATCGCACGCGTTGGCCTGAAGCGTACTCGCCCAGAACTCCATTGATGGCTGGAATTACCTTTGAAAGTATCTCCTCAAGCTGTGGATACATGGCTTTGAATATAACTGGGTGCACATTATTGATGTATGACAGGAACTTGGCATGCCCTTTCTCATCCACCTTGACAAGTGACGGCATCCATTGCGCTGTATAGGACTCACCCAGAGCTTCAAAGTAGCTCTTAATTGTTAACCTGTTTGGATGATAAGATATAATCGGGCGCATTCTATGGAATCTATCACAATTCGCACTCATCCCGACACCCCCTGACTTGTAAGGTTCCGTAAAGTCATACATGAACGCAAACAAGTTCGGATCAAGGCAATGCCAGCAGCTGCCAGGTTTCCGTTTATCATCTTTCAAGGGCCATTTTTTCTCACTTACACGCACTTGCTCCGCTAGCTTGTCAACATTCTTTCTAAAGTTGCACATGGAATTCGAATCCACTGGGATATCCCCTAAAAATATGCTGTCAATCGGTCCCATTTCGTATTCTCTGTCCGTTCTCTTCATCACCTCATCATAGTACTCCAGCTCCTTGATCACATAGTCCCACGTGGCTTCAGTGAAGTCAAACTTCTGACTCGCTTCTTTCTTCCATCGTTTGATCGCGGCTTGAGTCTTGTACAATTCCCACCAATTTTGCTTGGTTCTGATTAATGCCGAGATCTTTGCAATGTCGTCTTCCTCTTTACACGGGAGTCTCAAAAGTATTTTATCGAGAGAGAACGGCGACTCGCTGGTTTTGACCTCGTATCTGTTAATGCCAATGTAAAACCACTTTTTGGGTGGCATGGTAGATGATATATCGTTTGATGCCAATTCCTTTTTGATGCTTATATAGCGGGCTGGTGATCAGTAAGAAGTAGGCTAGCCTTCAGACGCGGAAAGGTGGTGTGGTTCTACGTGAAGGACGCGAAAACGTATTGCCAGAAATTTGGGAAGCAAGTGTGAAAAATAATACATGGTACTTCTGATTAAGCACTCCACCCTAGTATCCATGGCAACTGCATCAGAAGGCTCACCAGTATTTTGTCTCACCGTTTCGCCGTTTCTTCTCCTTCTGTCTAGCACATTGTAAACTAATGTTCAAATTCATTCATTAAGTACTATAAATAACATAGAAATAATCATTGAGCCCATCTCAAAAGCCTGAGTGCATCATAAATCCCCTAAAGCCTTCTATGTCTGGCGACATGTAATCCTGGCCACCGTTTCCAAAAGACCCATTGCCGACATGTCCATTTTGCTCACCAGAAAATCCATCCATCACAGGACCACTCGACGTAAATACCCATTGATCATTATTACCGTCACCGCCAAATGTCAAATCGCTTAGATCCAAACCGGTGGGCAAGAAGTCGCTTACGCCACTCGGCGACGTATTGGCTTGCATGGGCGTGTTACTATTGGAAATTTGAATAGACGGAGTCCAATTGACGTCGTTAAACTGAGAAACATCATCTGGCGTAGCTCCTATGCCTTGCGTTGCCCGATTGTCTTGGTTGATATGTGGAGACACGCCCGGACTGAGATCTGTGTGAGCATGACGATCGCTTGACGACGAGGTACAATTAAATTCATTGTTTCTAGCTTGCTCTTTGGCATTGTCCAGTTTACCATTGACAGCCTTGCTCATCTCATTAAGAATGTCCCAGTGGCGTTTGGCGCCGGGGTCAAAGCTGCTGTAGTATGTCAGTATTCGCATACTTCCAGAGATACCCCACGCAAGTGGCGAACCATCGAGAGTCGTGCTCCTGAATGCCCTTAAAAGTAACACAACGCCACATGTAAAAACGAAATATGTAATCGAAGGAGACCGCTTCGGCTGCGCGTTCACATAAAACGTGCTTTCTACAAGACGGATAGATGTGAGCGCGCTCTGCACACATGTTGTTGCCAGATTGTCAAACGTTCGCACTGCCTCGTCGTCCAGCCCCGCGGTAGAGTTATGTCCCCTTGTTGTAACGTAAAATAGGAACGGTCGGGTCAGTAGTATGATTCCGTTCAGATAGGTCAAGTTCAGCAATAGCAAATACTTGCGATTCCAAGGAATCTTATGCGATAAATCAATCAGTCCTGTTCGCTGCATTGGTGGTTTGAGTTCAGTGGCAGATTCTTTGCCTTCTCGTGTTAAGGCCAGCGACTTATCTCGAACAAAGGTCTCAAACGCGCTTGACCAGTTTTTGAGTCGCGTAGCAAGGGATTGCGCGACACTACTCTTTATAGTCTTGGATCGGTACACATTGAACCAGATGTCACCTATAATCTGGCACAGCTTGGCCATTTCGATATGCGCCTCATCATTGTTATTCAGTGGCTCAGATAACGTATAAGCATCAAGGTCATCGTTACTGCAGACCAGTGGACGTCCTAGCGCAAACGATTTCAAACGATCGTGGATATACAAAGATCGGAATAACCGTTTTCTATGGATCTGTTGGTCGGGCTTGTATGATTTGTCAATCCATTCCCTTCCCACTCCAAGTGCTTGCATGTAACGGATAGCCACTCCCAGCTGGATCCAACTGGCATTTCTTTTACACATGATCTCAAAGAATATTGATACAAGCAGGTAAGCCTGAACGACCCAGATATCACCGTCCTCGACTGCGTCAATCAAAAATCCCAGCCCACTCTCGAAATAAGCAGTGTATGAAATGCGGGGTAACTCAAACTCCAGAGGAATATCGTTAGAGATCTTGAGTGGTGGTGTTGTATAATAAACACCACCAATGGCAATAACGAGATGAAGAAGGCAGAGATTGGATTTGGATGCAGAAACAGGGCTGTTGTACAAGACATTAATATCCCGTCGAAATTTTGTCATATCAAGGACGTAGGTTGTATCTTGAACGTTCTCTTCAAAACTGTCAATAAAACGTTCGGCCAGTCGTTTAGATGGTAGTTGTAAAGGAACACTCGATACTTTGAAACTGCGACCATCCACCATGTTGTATCGTTCTGCGTCTTCCGTGAACATCGATTCGCCGATCTCGCGTCGAAAGAGCTTTCGTGCTTGGTCAAGCAATGACAAGGTACTGCTCTCTCCAATATAGCGCAAGTGACCAGTGCTGTCACATAACAGTCGGGGATCGCGGCCATCTCCTAGGGATTCCACCTGAAAATCCCTTGGTATCTGCTGGGGTTGTTGCAGCGAATGATTAAGGGGAGGAAGGGGATATGAAGAAATAGGAGCTAACGGCTCAGTAGTAAATGGCCGTTTTTCCGGTTCCGCACTTTGACCTGTCAAGGATGTTACACTAAGCGGCGTAGAGGGGCTCGAGCTTTCTATAGGATTCTCCGGGGATTGTGTCTGGGCGCTTTGGGGTCCTAGTAAGTCTGTTGTTTTTTGTATCTTTCTGCGGGGCATATATTGGCCAGTCTGGTTTGCTACTCGCCTTCTCGCGCTTTCTGCTTTAGCGAGTGGTATTAATGTTTCTTCGAACTTGTCAGGAGGCGGCTTGGAGTACAAGCACTCAAACCCCTTCGTTTTGCACAAGCCACATGGGTTATCTCCATCACACTATATGGTCAGCTCATATTGTTGATTTGTTTATTCTCATACCCTTTGCTTTCTGCGTTTACAGCTGTCACACGCGACTGCTATTCGTTTCCTACTTGCGGGATGCACCATTCGTCTTAAGCGTCTTCGCTCTTTGGCCGAAAGTTGCGCAAATTCCGCCTTTTTATTTTCAGTGTCAATTGCATCGTTTTGTTTAGTCCCATCTTGTTGTTCTGGCGTCTCTTGCGTCGTTTGTGTTTCGCACGACTGCTCTCGCGCAGGCTCCGTAGAACCCACTGAAGACATTTTATCAACACCACCTGGTTCAGCTATTTAAATTCAGGTCGCACTAATATAAAAAGGAACCGGTTCGTTGTTGACACATGTAAAATTGACAGATTAGATCTGACCGTCGTCTTAACAGCAGGTAGAAATGTGATGTGTAGTCTCGAGGTGTTTGGCGTGCGCGTCCTGTTCGCTAATCTGGAGGCTAACAGATGGCTATCAAATAAAGATAGGAAAGGCTTTTACTAAAATCGCAGAACAACCTTATATCCTCTCCACAAGCAAAATATGGACAGGAATATATGCTATTCAGGAAGCTAGTACTGTTTTGATGAATTTCAGTATGCGATGAATAAGAAGAAGGCGTAGAAATTTAACGGTGGGGAAATTTGGGAAAAGCTGATCAAGAAAAAAAAGGTGAAGCATTGGGGAAAACGCAGAATATCCATGAGAGGCCATTCGCAGACTCAATGAGGATCACTTCCCATACAGAACCAAAGAAGAGTAACCAATAATTAATAAAATAAGCGATCAGTTGGAGACTTCGATAGATCAGACCTATTTTGTCTAACGAACATGTTTTTACGAATCCTCCACGCAAGTACCGTAATTCTTTACTATCAGCTAGGTAAGAAATCAAATTATTTACAAAATATACAATGGTGCGTGGACGCCAGCAAATGTCTCCTCCATTTCTAACAAGTCCTTGGCAGTTAATGAACGACCTCAACTCCAACCGACTTGGCGGTTCCCAAAATGCTCTTCACAATTCCCTCCAACTCCAGGTTCGTATGTCTCGAATCCTACAACGTTAGCTCTGAGCAGGTAAAAGTGACATGCCGTGCTATCCTCTTAGTACTTACTGTCTTCTTAATCTTTGCAATTTCATATACATGCTTTAAGGAGATAGTTCCCACCTTGGGGTCCTTGCCGCTCGCAATACCCTTAGCAGCGCCTGCTGCTTGCAGAACTAACCACGCGGTGGGTGGACTCTTCGTTTCAAACGAAAACGTACGGTCTGGACGCACAGTCACCACGGTAGGGATTGGAACGCCTGGGTTCAAGTGCGCAGTGCGCGCGTTGAACTCTTTGCAAAAATCAATAGCCTTGACACCCTTAGATCCAAGAGCAGGACCAACGGGCGGGGCAGGGGCAGCTTGACCAGCACCAACGATCAGCTTGATAAGGACGTTCTTGGCTGCAACGGCTTTCCGGGACATGTTGGTATATGTGTGAAGATGCAAATTTACCTGGCTGGGGTCCGTGATTTGGTGGAAATGATTTGCTTCGGATTTTTCAGAAGTTTTCTCATTCGACAGCCGCTTATGTATATATTATATAATCAAAGAAAGTTAAAAGGGAAAACCCTTCACTCGAAAGTTCAGGTTCATAAGATCAATAAGCTTTAACAGCTGTGAATTCGTTTAAAACGTTTTTTTTTGTTGTTTTCTTCACTAACTATATACAAGATACAATTTAAGAAGTGAAGGTAAGGCCACAGCGGCCGCAGTACTGGCGCTCAACGTTGGTAGCATCCTTCTTCATGTTGGCCATGAAGACACCAGCACCACAGTTGGGGCACTCACGTCTGAGACGAGTGACGGATCCGTCATCACCAACCTGGTAGTAAGACAGAACGGCCATCTTGACCTTCTTGTGCTTGTGCTTAACCTTCTTGGGGGTGGTGTAGACCTTCTTCTTTCTCTTCTTACCACCACCACGGAGTCTCAGAACCAAGTCAAGGATGGACTCCTTCTGGATGCCGTAGTCGCCAAGAGTACGGTTGTCCTCGAGCTGTCTGCCAGCAAAGACAAGGCGCTGCTGGTCAGAAGGAATGCCCTGGACGGACTGAATCTTGGGCTTGACGTTGCCAATGGTGTCGCAAGACTCCACCTCGAGGGTGAAGGGCGCACCGGAAAGGGACTTAACAAAAATCTGCATGTTTGCGGGCTTATTCAAGGCTTGTCGGCAGTCGAAAGTGCTGTGCTGTTAGCATAAATTCCTTAAAGGCATTGGCGATGAAAGTACATACCTTCTTTCTCACGATGTATAAGCTGAGGAAAGAAAAGCTGAATTAAAGAAATTTTTCGATTTTATATCATCTGCACGGCGAAACGGTGGAGGCAACGCACTCAAGTGTGACTGCTTTTCTGAATTGGGAAAGCGTGGTTATTTGTCATTTCTAAAAAAGATTTGTCATATTGCTTATTCATATGGCTTATTCATCTTATTATTTGCCCTTGCCCATTTATAGCATTTGTGACACTTCTACGGATATAGCTCGAACGTCTTGCTACTCTCGTCGGCACAAAGCATTGTAAATTAAACCTTCAAGTTGTTGGACAGGCTTGCCTGCTGAAGAGCTTTTCTTTAAGTGGGGAACATGAAATCGCATGATGGCATTTTAAAATTAGCATTTCTTTGTTCTACACTCTCAAGGAAAAACTGCATTGAAGTGAGTCCCTAGTCAGGCCCTGGTCTAAGTGCCATGAGTATGTTGGGGCTCCTGTGAGAAGCTTAATGCTATCAAGAGCACAACACTGGCAGCTAAGATGGACTTTCATTAAACTAAAAGGCCGTAATTGAATTGAAATCTTTTGATAATAAATATTGGACTATTCTCGTCTGTTAGGAGGAGAAATTTGCAAATCGAAAAGCCTCAACCGGTATATATACTTTTGCAAAAAGAAGTCCATTAGTGACACCAACAGTCAATCAATCAAAAAGATCATTTACTTGCGCTAAAATGGAAAGTAGAGAATCGCTCAGAGATTTTCAACTCACAATGGACGATGATATCAGAGCGTCTCTTTCGTTGTTATCCATCCTCAATAATGACTTTAGTTACAGTGCATTGAAATTGAACGATCTCAGTAACTACGATCGGAACGAAACAATGGCTATTTACCAATCACCCAAGATGATCCATAAGTCTGAGCAAGAACTACCACAGCTGGAGCAGGTTCCGGAGTCGCTACCCACACAATGGAAGCAGTCTTTGCCAAGCCCAGCAGAGATTGAGGCCAGCGATTCCAGTCATGAGCGTAGTAGAAATAGCTCATTTTCACAGGAGAGTATAGTTGATTCCCCGGACTCATCTAAAAGAGTCAGTCAGGAAGATCAGCAGAAGCAACACCAGGCCCAAGCTCAACAACAGGCGCAACAGCACGTAGAGCTTCAGCAGCACATTCAACTTATCAATGGCCAGCGCTCTCATCAAGTACAATTGAAAGAAAGTAACCAATTAGTGAGATTGGCAGAGTCACCGCCGGATCCGCAAGAATTTAGTCCTGAGCAGCTCTTCCAGCTTCAATTCCAACAGCGACAATATGAACAACTCCTAGATGTAACATATCAGACTCCCCCGCTACAGCCTCGGCCCCTTCGAGGACAGAAATCAAACTCGTCGCCAACTGTACAGGAGCCTCTACAGCAGCAAACACAGCCTCGCCAACTTCAAAACAAGAGGTCCCATGCGGCGCTTACAGGCCAACCGAGTGCTGCCGCTGAAGCAATGTCTACTGCCAACTCTTTACCCACCCACACTGATACTGGTACTGACTATGACGATCATTTCAATCAGTTACGCATTCTGGAATTACGCAGGCGACAACTCCAGCAGGCCTATGAAGCCGAGATGGAACAAGCAAGGCGCAACCCGCAGATCAGAAAATTTGAAGAGCAGGGTGGTGGTGATGATGATGATGATGAAGAGGAGGAGGCGGAGGAGTCTAGCGACGAGTTCGAGTTAGGCCATGCGCAGCAACAACTTTTTCTGGAGGCTCAGGCCCGCGAGCTGCTTGAGCAGCAGGAGCACCAGAGACAGCAGCGGCAGCTTCAGCTAGATCAAGAAACTTTGCATCACGCTCACATGGATCACCAACAACAACTGGAGCTGCAGCAAGAATACGAACGTCATCAGCAGCTCGAACGCCAACAGCAACTTGAATACCAGCAGCACCTTGCAGAGCAAGAACTCGCAGCACAACAATACCAACACCAACACAATGCGCAACTCCAGGCGGAGCACGACCAAATGGAGGAAGACTTGAATGCCCACGATGAGTTTGCGTACAACGAAATGGAAACTATTGCTGAAAACGAAGAGGAGGATGAAGAGGAGCCGCACGAAACGCAGTCTCCTCAGCAAGAGCAGGCATTACCGTACAAACATCATCACCATTTAAAGGTCCCTGGTAACAGCCCGCCGCTGCCGGCACTTCCCCATGAAGTACACCCACTCGAGCAGCATCAAAACAATATGCCTGCTGAGGAAAATGGGGGCATCAGGCATAACATGGGTCAATACGATGAGAACGTAGAGAACGAAGATAGCTATGATCAAGGACTAGTACTCTCGCCGACCGAGTCGAATACACCTATGCGGCCTTTGAGGCCTGACCAGCTAGCCTCACCACGCAAGTCTTCAAAGTATGACGCCATTCATGAAGAAGGAGAGCACTCACCTTACGACAAATCCGATACTGCTCAGAAAATCCCGGGGCGCAAATACGAAGACATGCCACTTCCACCAACGCCTATGGACGAGGACGATGAAGTATTGCCTCCTGGGGTGTCTCCAATTAATATCGATCCCCTGAATGAGCACATTGGTCCCATTGCACATCCGAGACAGATGGAAAGTATCACCGAAGAGAAGCGAGCACAGATGATCACAATTGATCCTATGGGAGAACTGAGTGATAAGAGCAGTAACGATGAGCTGCGTAAAAATCCTCAAAAGGCTCAGCCAAAACGGTTATCATTCATGAGAGGTGCACTGCGGCAGCTTAATATCAAAGAGCGTGTGCATTTCGGAGGCAAGGAGCGGACAAAGGATGTGACATCCAAGGACCAAGACCACAATGGGAATGGAGAATCGCCCAAGAAACTTGTTACAGCGTTGTCACCAATTTTGAGCAAGGGAGTGAAGCTCAGAACCCCGTTCCTTGCAGGACCCAAAAAGGACAAGGGAGACAAGGTGCACCGGGCCACTGTAAGTGACGGGCAAGTGATGAGCGACGAAGCCGCGCACGCGCTGGCAGAAGCTGAGGCTGAGGCTGAGCGCAAGCGCATCGATGAACAAGCTCGCGTACACTGGAAGGAAGATCACGAGGTTATTGAGGACGACGGTAGCGTGTTACAGCACGCGCGCCGTGTCACTATCAGCGGCCCGCAGATGCCCTTGAGTGACTTGCTGATCGGTCAGAGTGGCGAGGCTGAGAATCGCGAGGATGGAAACGAGGAGGATGAGGGCCAGGCGTGGCAAGACGAGGGTACCTATGAAGAAATGAACGAGGAACCTGGGCTCCCGGATGCGCCTATCCAGCACAAGTATACGAAACCCCACGCAGTGTTCATTCCTGGCAAGCCTCAAGGTGACCAGCCGCACCAGCCGCAGCTTAAAGTCCTCGATATCGAGCACTCAGTTCCATCCCCACAACCACAGCCACAACCTGCCGCTGAAGGTGTTGTAGCTAGCACATACAAGACACACACCCCGCCATTCAGGGGTACTGGTTCTGGTCATAAACGGACACAATCCAACGTGGGGTCAGTCTCTCTGCATCCTCTGATGGAGGCAGGGTCTTCGGGGAATCAGCATCATCACGAGCGGGCTAAAAGCGCCGGAGGGGCAGCTTACCAGGGCTACGCACCGCCGTCGCCGGGCTGTGTTAACGCAGGGACGCTTGACCCACGGGTCGCATTGAGCCCGATGGCTATGGAACATGGATCGACTGCGGAATGGCTGCAAGAGTGGTCTAGCGCGCTGGCACGAGATATAGAGAGGTTTCGGAATGTCAAGCGGAAGCATGATAACATGCTGCAAGAGAGCGCGACGGCAGCAGCACAAGAAAGGAGGGCAGGCTAGCTAACTTTATGTATTTAACGATATTCAAATGTTATCACTCATTATTTATTGGTTTTTTTTTTTTTCATCTGTGAAGTCTACTCACCGATTAGGAACCATATTTTGGGAGTAACATTGGAAGCATGGATTAATATACATGGGAGTTATGTGAGATATATAAAGTACATGAATAATAAGTAGGGAACGATGCAGTAACCTAAAACACCGTACCATCACTCCGCAAGTTGATGGGAGGACCTTTGGTGTCAGGACGCTTCTCGGCGGCAATCTCTCTACCAGCTTTCCAAGTACCAGCTTCCAAGAGCTGGGCTAGGATCAGGCCGTCCTTTCCGTCGACGCCCAGAGCTGCGTTAACTCTCGGCAGAAGGTAATCCAGGAATCCCACAGTCGCCGCTCTCCATTCGATGATAGTATCCGAGTCTGGCGTAAATATGGGAATATCTGGTGTGGACGTATCCTTCGCGGCGGCAAGACCAGCACTGTTGACGGAGTCTTTAAGCGTAAGGACGCCGAAATCAACAAGGAGACCACCGTTACGGTATTCAGGAAGGCCAGTTTGGAGCTCCTCGCCTTCGAACTTGATGTCGAGATACTTTTTCATAGGAACAAGTAAGGAGTAGCAGAGCCATTGAGTGAGCTTGTGGAAAGCGACAATCTTGGCCCATTCACCTTCGTTTTGGGGCATGGACGAGCAGACCCAGGCATCACCTAAAGAAACACCTCCAAGCTTGGTACGCCCAGCAGGCCAAATGGGGCCCAGACCCTCCATGAGGGCGTCCCAAAGGGTCGTAAGCTGCACGGTCTTTCCATCTGTCGTAGAATGAGCAAGCAGATATTCTACAATGTTACCAGGTCGGCCCTCTGCACCAAAATATGTTTTATTCTTAAGAGCCTTGCCCAAGTTCGCCATGAGGCCAGTCCTTCCGTCGAGTCCCTCCAGAGGGTTAGTCTCTGAAACCTGCATATACTGGGCCATGAGTTGAGGAGTAAAGCTCTCCAACTTGCTTCCATTGACCTGGTAGGGCTGCGAGTAGTCAGCCGAAAATGCACCTTCCTTGAACATGTCCAAGCTGGCCACAGCCAGGCCTTCGCTGCGGTTGTAGACGTTACCAGAGGCGGTTTCAGTGTACTTCCATGTATTGCCAGCACCCGCATCAAGTAGCACAGAGACGACAAAGATATCGAGCAAGCGTTTAGTGACATCAAGAGGGGATACACCTGCCGTAGTCCAGGTATCGACGAGAGTCTCTACGCGGGGTACCCCACCGACGTTGAAGTGCTGCCATCGTCCATGGGGAGGAATGGACGCGTAGTCAGTTCCATAATCGCGGTTAATGAGCTTGACAACGTAGTCGACCACAGCGGGCACTTTTGAGAGGTCCACGTTGAAGTTCGTTAGCTTGTTTTCGAGAACCTTGTCAAAGACGAGCTTAGTGCGCTCACGCACGGCGGGGATGGACAGGAGGTACTTTGCTCTTTCGGAATCAGATGTCATTGTGTCTTGTAAAAATGATGGATAGTCTTGAGCTATGATCTATAGGCGGAGAAGCGCGTCTTTTATACACCGGAGATCGTGGTTGCGGAGCGCGTGCGAGCTGGACGAGGCCGTTGCAAACGCACCGTGGGCCCGTCGCTGGCGCCCTCGGCAGGTTGCAGGGTTGGGGCGCCTGTGTGGGCTTATCATGTGGGCAGGGGTTTCTGATAGCGATGCGAAGTTTCGACTGATTGAAGTCGCGCGCACACAAAAGATCCGCGAAACGTAAACAAAAGCAGTAAGTCCGCCAGCCGAAGGGTGTCTCACGTATAGGAAAGCTCTAGCGACGAGCTAGACAATACATGCTACAGCAGCCAGGGTAGGTGTCTTCTTGAGCCCTTGCAGGGGTTCGCCGTTGTGATGGGCCTCGCGCGATTCTTGCTGGTTGAGAATCCAGCGTTGTGTGTTGCCATATTGTCACGACCCGCTCCACCACCCAATTTCCATATATAAAGGCTCGAGTTCCTGTCACTTTCGATTTCTCCTTCTTTTCTTTCTCTCTTCATTATATTCCCATCAATTCCTATTTTAGCTCATTCTATTCTTCTTGTTCTCCTCCTCCTCCAGTGTCCTCTCCTTATCTTAACCCATCATGTCCGACTTTCCTGAAAACGTGCACGTCTCTTCACACCCAGTGCTTGAGGCAAAACTCTCTCAACTCAGACAGAATATCTCTGCTAGAGAAACGAGGCTCATTAGCAAAGAGATTGCAACTATTCTCGCAGTATGGATGTCAGGCGAAGTATTCACTACCACCAAGGGCGACGTTGCCACAAGTGCTGCTGGCGCACAGTTCACAACCTCCATTGCAAGCCCAGCCACCTACACCCTGGTCCCTGTACTCCGGTCAGGACTCGCCATGGTTGATCGTAAGTGTACCCCAGACCTTTTATCCATAGTTGAAACCCACCGCTAACACGTGCCAGCCTTCTTGTCTCTCTTACCTTCCAGCGAGGTTCCCATTTACCATCTAGGCCTGTTCCGCGAGAAAACAACCTTATCGCCCGTCGAGTACTACAACCGTCTGCCCACTAAGGAGGAGCCCTATGACGTTGCAATTGTTCTGGATCCCATAATTGCTACCGGCGGAACCGCCGAGGCCGTCGTCCAGACACTCAAGGAGTGGGGTGTGAAGAGGGTCGTGTTTGTAGCCATCCTGGGCAGCGAAGAAGGTCTGAACCGTCTGGCCGCCGAATTTGGACCTGGAGAGCTTGAGATCTATGTGGGAGCTGTGGATGCGTCGCTGTCGACCAAGGGTTTTATCTTGCCGGGAGTGGGCGATCTAGGCGACCGACTGCTGAGCACGTCACTAGACTAAAAGGTTCCCAGCTATAGATGGCTCCGGCATATAGATGTATCTCTACTGCTACTTTGATGCGATGCCTGTATTTTATTTCCAGTGCGCGTTGCTTGTAATCTAATTCATGAGACTGTTTCCCTGCGTGTTTTTCTTATGCTGTAGTTCCCGTGTCTGTCTGAGATTCCGTGCTTTCCATTCGCGTTTGCCTGGGTCTTTTGGCCGTGCGGCTGTGTTTTTCTCTCCGCGCCCATCTTTTCGCTGCGGGAAAGGCGGCGATTTCAGTTTCTTGTGCCCAGTGGCTCAGGCGCCCAAATGAAAAGTACAAAGGCTTGAGTGTCTGGCGCTAATGCTGTGGACTCCATCAGCGTTTTATTTGAAATCCACCTTCTCACGCCCAGCGAAGATCTGAGCACGAATCTTGGTGATTTTCTTTTGCGAGGATGACTCTCTGAGTTTCGGCTTTTGACGCGAGTTCTGGTGACTCGGTTCTGCCCTTGGCATGAGCGTTCACTCAGATCCGCCAGTAAAACAGAGTCACAGATCTTGGCACCCAAAAACTCTCGACTCTTTCTTCTTTCCATCTCGATCCTTCCCCACCACCGACGACTCAACTAAATGACAACCGGCCCTCTGAAAACAATTGGAGTCCTGGCCCTGCAGGGCGACTTCCAGGAGCACATGGATTTCTGTACAGCCGCCCTCGGCGCCCTCGGCGCACGAGACGCCGCAGTCATCGCAGTCAAGACCCCAGCCCAGCTCGCCGAGTGCACCGGACTCATCATCCCCGGCGGCGAAAGCACGGCAATCGCGCTCGTCGCCGAAAGCACCGGCCTCCTCGAGCCTCTGCGCGCCTTTTCCCGCAACCCCGACAAGGCGGTGTGGGGCACCTGTGCGGGCCTTGTTCTCCTCGCCCAGGAAGCCACGGCGCGGAAATTGGCCGGCCGCCACAACGAAGAAGGCCAGCAGCTTATCGGAGGACTGAATGTCAGAGTCCGACGCAACCATTTTGGAAGACAAACGCAGTCGTTCGTGGATTATATTGAAGCGCCCGAAATTCTGGGCGAGACGCCGCTGGAATGCGTTTTTATTAGAGCTCCTGTGGTGGAGGCTGTTAATGTCATTCGAGAGAGCAGACAGCTCGCAAAGCTTGTGGAGAGCGATAAGCTTGTAGTTGCCCCGCCACTGTCTAAAGGCACACCCCCAGTGAAAGTCCTGGCCAAGCTGCCATACGATCCAAAGACAGACAGAGAAGAGCTCATTGTGGCCGTATCGCAAGGCAACAACATCTTTGCTACAAGTTTCCACCCTGAGATGACTGCCGACAGCCGGCTCCACGAATGGTGGATCAAGACTATGGTGTTTTCCAAGCCTTGAACAATCACCGCTACAGGTAATCATACTACAAATAACAATATAGAGTAAAAGGGAGTAGAAATATTTTAGAATACAATGCTCATCTGTTCGTGTCTTTTTGATTTTCTCTTTTTGTTATCCTTTTCTTATTTTTGCTAAATACAAAATCGTCTAGGAGGCCAAAGAGACCTCAACGTCGACACCAGCCTCCAGCTTGAAAGCAGTGATCTTTCTGACAACCTCGGTAGGGGAGTACAGGTCAATGAGACGCTTGTGAATGCGCATCTCGTAGCAGTCCCAGGTCTTGGAACCCTCACCGTTAGGAGTCTTTCTGGTGGTGATCTTCAGGACCTTGGTGGGCATGCGAACGGGACCCTTGGCGGTGACCTTCTCGGAACCAGCAACGGTGTAGGCGCGGGCACGGGTGAGAATATCGGCAGAGACTATATTGCAAGTTAGCAAGGGAATTTTTCAACCAAAATAATACAGCAACAACCGGGCGGAGTTGAATCAAAAAAAAAAAGAGAAATAAAAAGGTCGTTTCCATAAATCATCCATACAGTCAATACGGGCATTTCCTCTTCGTTTCCATCTCGTTCATTCTCAAATCAAGCCTTTCATGTTGAACTACCTACCCTTCTCAATCTCCTTGACCTTGGTGGAGGTAAGGGTGATGCGGATCTTGTGGAACTCGACCTGTTCCTCGACTTCCTTTTCCTTGTTGAAGCTCATCTTGTATATGTGGCGGGCGGCGTGCGGTATGTGGGGGCGACTGCTACTGGTTGGGCAAAGAAGTAAGAGGAGAGGGAAAAAGCGAGGGAAAAAAGAGTCGCAAAAAAAATCACGAAAATTGTGAGTGGGTGTGCTGGGCTTGCTGAGTAAGAAACTAGTGATAATAAAGAGGTTTTGTTAATACTACAGCAAAGCTATGGCAGGGGAACCCCAGCCCTGTTCGCTATAAAAAGGCCCATACTTGTCGCACCTGGAGCTGTTTCGCTGTTTTGCTCGCGGCCGGAATTTCACGTGGCACGTGATGCTTAATTCTCAGCGGGACCCAAATATATTCTCTAAGTAATACGCAGTCCTATAACTACCTAAATAGGAAATACTGAGTGACTGTTGCCAGAAATGGACAAGCAGGATCTCCATAGCAACCATATGCTAGATCACGAAACATACGCGTGCTGAGTCATTGCAAAAGTCCCAAGATAAGACGTGCACGGCCGCAACACCCAGTTTCGAGGCGCAAGGGCCCTTTCGCTTACCACCATCGTTTATTTATCATTGCAACCTTACCTGCGACAACGACGGGGTCTCAGCTTGTCTCTACAGTGAATTGAAGTGGGCTATTTACAGGTCTACAGCTTTGGGCTCACGGAAGTAATTTGAGCGACACACCAAGGGCACATGTGTGATGCCATTTGGACGCGATAAAGTAAATAGCAACTTAATATATTCGGAACTACCCCCAACTTATTGATAGCAACCGCGATGGACGACTCCAAGAACAATTCCCTAGAGTCTAGTATACCAGAGTTTCAGCATCCTCAACTGAAAGGACCCATCCATTCAACGGGAAAAGCGGACAACAAGGATTTGAACTTGCTTAGAAGTGCAAACGAGGTCGCCATGGCAGATTACCACTCACCGCCGTTGACAGAGAATACCAACAAGTATAAAAGAACAGAGCGACTGGATCAGGAGACACCGACAAGGCCGGCTGCTGCCAATGCTTCCGGTAATGATATAGTAGCCGTACTGTCTCCTAAACGAAGCACGCCATCGGTGGATGAAAGAGAAGCGGTGGTAGCAGGAACCACTGAGGAATTAGATGGCAATGAGACTCTGGAATATAAGATTGAAAGTGAGCCGGAATTTCAGAGCGAGCTTGAGTCACAAGATGAGCCAGAATCACCGAGTACGTTGACAAAAGCGTCGTTGCGGAAACAAGTGCAGACACCAGTCCTCACTCCGAAGAAGGATCTCAAACGCAAATCTCCGGCTGACGAGCCTCAGAATGACAATTTATCCCAGTCTGACGCACAAGGAACGGTAACGCCCAATCGGCATCAAGACCCCATACCTGTCTCTCCCCAGTATCTTGGTATAGCTCAGCTGTACGGAATGGGCCCCGAGATACAAGACTCAAGCTCACCAAGCACGCGTACAAACGCCGCCAAACGCAGACGTTCCATGAATAGCAGCGTGGTGCTAGAGCAGGTCCCATTTCCAGAAATGCATCCTTCTGGTCAAGCTTTGCAGCGGCCGTCAGTTGACTCGTCTGCGTTTGAGAACGCAACCGCGTCGTCCCCGCCCCCACCCGCCGCACCGACCAGTTCAGAAGCCAGCGCAACTACAACGACGGGCGACATGAGCTCGGACTGGGAGCTGCAGGCCATTCTTCCCATGCACGGCGTCCAAGACCCGGCCGCAAGGGCTGCGATCCACAAGCTGTTTGTGCAGAACCTCAAGTTGCGGAAGATGCTCGCCGCGCAGACGAAACACTTGAACTTGGTCACGGGCGCGCTCACGGAGTATGTCGAGCGCGTGCAGGTCCTCGAAAGGAAAACCAGAACTGGCAACTGGTGGAAGAACCCGGTGTCGTTGTCGTCGTCGGCGCCGTCGTCGGAGTACGGCGCAGATGCAATCTCAACCGATACCGAACTTAGAACCAAGTCCGGCAAAAATGCGAAACTCAAAGTCGACGTCGACAAGGAAGAATTAGGTTTGCTGGGCGAGCAACTTGAGCTGGACTCGGAGAATCTGGAACAACAAGATGTAGCGGACTTGGACACATGGTCATCGCCATCTAAAAAGACGACGCCCAAACGAGTCCCCATGGCAAGTCTTCCAATAACTCAGTTCTACTCCTCGAGTCCTACAAAGCGCACAAAACAGTAAACCCGCTTTTTCACTGTTCTTACCATCTGCACGGCCTACCCCATTTTATGTTTTAATGTATTTATGACCACACTATTTATTGAAAATCATCATTATTGCTTTACTTGTTTTGAAAATCGTTTTATTTATACACAGTTATCAGTTTACAAGCACAGGCACAGCCGTTCCAGTATTTGAATAGAGCCTATAAAGAAAACTTTGAGAAAAAAAAAAAAAATACAAAAAAACACAAACAGCACTAAACAAACCCAAACATATACCCTTGCTCCAAAATAACACAAAAAAGTCATACTACTCATGAGAATCATTAAACGTTGCTTTCTTTTCCAGTCATCCCCAAACCTTGACCATTCTTCTTTACTCCTCCTCAGAGCTCGAGCCAGAATCATCATCGTTCTCATTGTCATCTTCGTCTTCGCTAGACACGTCAATGCCTGTTCCACCGCTTTCAACCCTATCAAATTGTTGAATCTTCTTCTGAATCTCTTCAATCTGGCGAGACTGCTCAGCTTCGGATAATGGCTTACTTTTCTTGCCCTTCGTAGACCAGCCCTCGGCATTGGCTCCATTCGCAGCAGGGGGGCCGTTAGGATCATCGTGGATGACGTAGTTGTAAAGTCGAGACACAGTTTCAGCAGGCATACTATCAATGTCAAGCTCAATCTCACCTTCGGGATCAGCTGCCACCCCCGGCATGGAATCACGAATCATGGAAACAACAGTTTCCAGTTTGCTTTCATCCAATGTACTGATGGCCTCACTCAGTTCCTTCTTCATGTCGAATGAAATATGTTCAGCAGCAGTAAGTGAGCTTAGGCTTGATTTGCGTCCTGGACCGCCTGACGACTTCCGGCGTCCATCTGCCGGCTTCTTGGCGACAGACTTCTTGCGCTGGCGACCCTTGAGCTTGCGTTCTCGCGACTCCTTCAATGCCTCCTTCTTGAGCTTCGCTAGTTCCCTAGTCATACGCTCCAGCTGTGTTTCCAAAAACTTGATTGCAGGGTTAGATGCAATCTCTAAATGGTCATCCGTATCATACCCATCCTCTTCATCAGATGAATAAGCAGGTGTAGATGGAGGAACAGGTTTCTCGGCCCATTTTTTGTCAAACAGAGCTTCCAGCCGGTGACCATACATGTTGACGTGGGTGCCCTCCGGGTTAAACGCATAACAGTTCCTAAACATGAGCCTAATATCGGCCTCGAACTCATCTGCGTTGCTATACCCATTTTCGTTATACTTTTTGGAAATTGTGCTTAAATCCATGGGCTCTTTGACAACGCTCAGATAATGGGGAATGTTCATAGCTACTGGGTCAACGGGCAACAGGAAAGGATAGGAGTAAGTCTCATGCTTTTTGCTCATGAGTTCCTTGAGAACAGTGCCACAGAATTTAAGCTCTGCATCGCCCTTGCGGCGACGCGGCTTGACATCATATGGAAGGTCCTTGGATCGCGGAGGGTGAATTTCGCGTTTAGGGCGACCATCAACAGCAGACTCGCGCCGAGCAGCAGTAGGTGGCGGTGTAGCCTTCTTTTTGGCTGCCGCTGGAGAAGGCTTAGGAGTCGCTGCTGCTGCCGCGGCGCTCGCGGCTATACGTTGCGATTTGGGAGTTGAAGTCACCGGTAATGATTTCCGCTTGGACTTGACAGGAGGAGCCGTAGCCTGCTCGTAAGGAGGCATCTTTTTCAAATGTTTTTGAAAGGAAGCACGAATGTTACGGGCCATGGCCGAGAACTCTGAGGTGGGACCATTGAAAAGTTCAGAGTTCAACACAATCAAATCCATATCAGCAGCAAATTCACTCACTGACTTGTATTCATTGTTGGTGATCTTCTTCTCCATGGTTCCTAGATCCATCGGTTGTTTCACAAAATCAGGGTAGGAAGGGATATTTAGTTTGACAATGTCAACGGGAGCCAAAAACGGGCCTGCATCTCGTAACCGTTTAACAGACCTTAGAGAGGCAAGTGCGAACTTTGCCTGATGTTTTGGCATGGGCTCCGTACTATCTGCTGGGGGGTTTCTAGGATCATCAGCAGGGATAATAAACTCCTCATGAGTCTCTGACTTGATACGCTTGGCGGGCGATTCCTCAGGTGCTGGAGTAACAGGTCGGCTATGTTTTTGAGATGTTTCTGAAACAGCCTGGTTTTCGACCTTCAATTCAGACGTGATTTTAGTGTCCTGCTGCTGTTCCATTGCTTCTGCTTTAATAGTCTCAGGTTCGACCTCGGGTATGGAAGTGGAGGGTTCAACCAGAGTAGAATCAACCGGTGCACTGGCATTACCATTGACTTGTGTTGTATTCTCTGATGTACTCTCCTGTGTGGGGCTGTCGCTTGAAGGCGGCTGGGGCACATCAGGCATTTCAACGTCAGCAGTTTTCGAAGCCTCAACATTATCCACCAGGGCATCTTGCTTTTCTTCGGTATCTCCGAAAAGGTCGCCGTCCTTTTCCATAGTTACATCAGTGCTAACCAAAGTATCTTGTTGTGTGGAGTCTGCAGCGGTTGACGCGTTTGGTTCTGCGGTTGGCGCGGTCGGTTCTTCGGTAGCAGGGGCCTCATCAATCTTGGGCTCCTCAGGCGCGTCAGCAGTTGGCGATGCTACTGGCGTGGAAATGTGGTCGCTAGACATGATGGGCACAGCGTTGTCTTTTGTTTCCTGTTCAAACGCGCCGTCTTTGAAAGAATCCTCGTGTGCCAAGTCTGAATGCGTGGGCGTAGCTAGCTCAATCTCGTTTGCTGACATTCTAGAAATGAGGAATTAAAATTTAATTGAATGAACGCGACAAGGCTCTACATACAATGGCTGTCTATCGCAGGGAACTCACGCGAAGAGCTGAAAATTAAAAAGTTGGAGAAAAAAATAGCGACGGAGCAAGCGACGCGTTTTAAATAAATAAATTGCACTCACGCGAAACTGAGGTAAGGGTAGGAAATAATTTTGAAAAGAAATCCAAAAAAAAAAAATGGGGGATTTCGCGACATATAAGTAGTGACGCTACCCTGGAGTGTGCACATATATACTACGAGGGTGCGTATTTCAGCACGGCAAGTGAAAGGTGGCAAAAACGTAACGAGATTTGCTGCTTTGCCTTCTCCAACACAGCGCTCAAGGCCAAAAACTCAAGACGCCGTCGAGCCACAGGGCGGCAAGCGCAGCCATAGCAGCAAGTGCAGCCAAATGAAAGCTATATATATGTAAGAAGCTCATGCTGCCATCGATCGTAGGATGTCGGGCGCTTCACTGTCCGCCATGGGCATCGTGAACGAGAGGGCAGCTCGCGTGAGACGTTGTGCGAGACACAGAGGATTCATATGTGGAGGGAACGAAAAAGGGGCTGGTAGCATCCACTTTTCTCCCGTGCTGAGATTTACTACGCGAAGGCATTGCAAATTGGCCAATCACACGGCATGCATCCAGTAGGCGCTGCGTCTCTGTATTGATAATGCCGCCTTGTTGCTGTACAACGGGGGTGCTGTTGTTGCGCAGTGGTTTTTCGCTGGGCTTGCCGTAGTCACTGCGACGGCTGCTCAAGGGGCGTGTGTTGCTGGCTCTTGTTGAGCTGTTTTATGGCGCGAAGGACGACATGGATATCTCATTCATGATAACTTCGAGGGGGGCGAACAGGCAAACGAGGCAGTCACAGAAAGTTCGAAAAAAATCTTTTTTTAAGTGGCAGCAGCAGCACCGCAGGCAGCCACTCACGACGTGCCAAATTCCCTCATCACACGCGTCCTCGTAGTAAATTCCAGCACGCCAATCAGTAGATGCAACAACACCGAATGCAACAAAAAGCCAAAAAAAAACCACAACAGTTTCACGTCTGGTGCTATGTTGTGTGCCCGCCCTAACCCACGTGTAGCTGCTGATCATCGATAAGGGCAAGGGCTCTACCCCAAAGGGAAACAAAGAACTTTTCGTTCCGAATCAGGTGATTTGGGCTGGGGTACAGCAAACGGGAAGGGAAGCACGTGAGTAGTCGAGGAGCTCAATTGAGCTGTGCTCAAGTCGAGAAGAAGAACTCGCTTGTTTAGAAGAGCACATCAATCAACAAAAGCTAGCAAAATGGCCCCTGCTATCGCGGAACTCGCCCTCAATCCAGATACTACAATCTACTCCCACGACCTGCTTCCAATTGGCGGCATCAATGCCCATATTTATGGAGCAAAGGAAGCTTGCGCACTCGCAAGCGGTGAATCAGCCAGACCTTGGGTAGTCCTTCATCTCGTCCATCCAAGAACCAGAGACTACACCTACACACAGACTCTGGCACATCTCGTTCTCACTGCGTACTATAACAGCAGCCCGCAATACCCCATGATCGCCACGACTTTTGACTTGAGAAACCATGGGTCGCGCAAAATAAGCGAGTCCGCCAACGAGGACTGGGCTCACAATAATCCAACCCACGGCCAGGATATGCTCTCGGGTATTCAAGGTACTGCTTTGGATTTCGAGATTGTGTTAAAATACCTGCCAACATACTTACCATCTCTCGTCAAATCTTACTCCAAAGTCGTCGCGTCTCCCTCCAGAATTATTGACATCATCTCCGGTGTTTCGCAGGGCGGGCATATTGCCTGGCAGGTTGCTGCCAGCGGTCTTGTCAAGGCAGTCGTTCCAATCATTGGGTCCCCTTATCTGACGTTTCTGCTTATCCATCGTCTTCTTGTCCAGGTTGGCAACATGTCTTCTCAGGACGCTGATGATTTGCTAAACAAATTCAAGCCACTGTATAAGCTGTCCTACCAGGAACTCTCAAAGGACGTTTTGCAAACCCCACTACAGGAGTATTACCCCGAGGCCCTCCACAATATCGTTTCGGAAATGGATCGTCGCGTGTTTGAAACTATTGATCCAGCAGTTGTTCACACATTCATCATCAACTCCAAAGAAGACCCGCTAGTCCCTGCTCGTTTCACTCATCCGTGGGTTGCCGCACATTCATCTTCACCGGATCTTCTCTACGAGCAATCAGATGTCGGCCATGTCTGCACCATGCTCATGGTTGAGAAGTTATCCCACTATCTTATTGAAACCATACGTAAATTGTAGTCCGTGTAAAATTTCAAGTCCCACTTGCAATTTTCGTCAAATCACCACCTCCCAATAATTTTCATCCCCCCGACTAGGCCTCGCTGCTACTACCAGATAAACAAGGATAACAGCCTGAGTCATGTTCTCGTCTCTATGTACCCGTAGGGCATTTAGTCTGGGCCGCCGAACCATGGCCACCGCTTCCGGCCCAACTGCGACTCAGATCATCGCATCACGCATCGCTCAACCACCCAAATACAAACTCACCACCCTTCGCAGCTTCCCGTCGCTAGAGCCTACCCGCGTCCAGCCTGTCTCAGCTGCCATCCTCGGTGAGCCGCTGCGCCGCGACTTGCTATGGCGCGCAGTTGTCTTTGAGGCAGATGGAGCGCGTGTCGGATCCTCCAACACTCGGTCTCGCGCCGAAATGGGATACAGCAACAAGAAACTGCGACCACAAAAGGGTACCGGTCAGGCCCGCATGGGCTCGCGTGGCTCCCCAACTCGACATGATGGTGGACGTGCTTTTGCCCGCCATGCGCCGTTTGACTGGAGCACGGGACTCCCCCGCCAGTTGTACTACAAGGCCATGCGTACCGCCCTTTCACACATTTACGAGCAAGGAAACCTCTTTGTGGTAGAGGGCCCGGCAGAGCTGGCCTCAGCTCACTCCAAGGCCGGCGACCTGTTTGTCGAGGAGCATGGATTGAACGACGTTCCAGTGCTATTTATTGTGGATGAGTTTAGAGAGAACCTGCATAATGCCACCAAGGACAATCACTCAAGAATGGAAATCATTGCAAAAGAGGGCCTCGAGATCCGCGACCTGCTCAAGGCTCACCGAGTCATCATTGAGTCTGATGCCCTAGCCTACCTTGCCGAGGAATACAAGCCAGCTGATCCTATTAAAACTGTAGTTTAGTTACTACTACTCTGTACATAAAAATCAAAACATCAAGTGCAAATGTCACAAAAAGCATGACTATACTAGGAGGAAAATTACAAACAGAAAAAAAAACGTACACAAAACACAGATAATAAGTTACTAAGTCCAGTCGCCTGAACGCAGTGATAACAAGTTGTTGATACACTCCGCTTCACGTGTTTCCACTGGTTTGACCCGGGGTTTCTTCTTCGGCCGTTCTGCACTTTCAGCATTGCTACTGCTACCGCTGCTGATCTCTTGGCTGTGACGGCTCGCAGTGGGCCTGAATGCAAGAACGTTTTTGTCTGCTTTGGCTGCCGCGGACGCTGCGACAGTTGCATTAGCTAGCGCAAGTGAAAACTTGTGCTTTGAGGTCTCTGGGGTTGGTGGGAATCCGACAGCTCGTTGTTTACGCGAGGGCGGAGATCCTGACGCAGACGAGGACGAAGAAGAGCTTGACGCGGCAGAGGTTGGGCGCGCTGGAAGCCTGAATGGCGGCGATGACGGGATGTCTCGAGGAGACTTGCTAGGTGATCCACCAGGGCTCCGCGTTCTGCGGGCTGTTAACGAAGGAGGTGCCTGGTGTCGCATCAGCAGCGCAGATGTAAACGATCTTGACTTGGGCAGCGCAGGAAACGCAGCGGCCGAAAACTGCGTCCCGGCTTTCCTCTTCCTTTTACTGGGAGAAAGGGCCAGTGCATTCAAAAGCGCTTTTCGAGGAGAGAGTGGGCTTCGTCTTGCAGCAGCGAGTTGCCTCCTGTGTTTGCTTGGTGATTGTGGTGGAGTCATTGCTGCAGTTCGTCGCTTAGAGGGCGATTTCAATTTTTTATCTCCAGCAAGCTGGGCTTTGATTAAAGACTTGGCTAGCTTACTACGCAGCAAATTTGTTGCGCGTTTAGCCTCACTCATTCCTTCCTCCTCTTCCTTGATCGAAGATACAACTTGTTTGGCTTTTCCTGTTAACGGTACTGGACGTACAGCACAACCATTCAAAACTCGTTCCACAACAACTTGAGCTTCTCCATTTGATGACATAGACAGTCGCAAAGAAGCAACGCCCGACTTCTTTGGACTTTTCAGTTTTCTAGCAACGACTAGCTGTCTTTTGTGAGGTGGAGGAGCTGTTGGAGAAGCCACAGAGCGCACAGACGATATAGTGGGACGCGCCATCGAATATCGCGTATCGAAGCTTTGAGAGCTGTTGGCTTCGGTCTCCTCATCAGTGTCTGCGTCAGAGTAAATTGTGAATTTGTCACTTTTGATCGGCATGGACTGCGTGCGCGGATCCTTCGTGTCAAATTTGTTGATACTTCCCAATTTATGATTGTTCATCAAAAGACCTTCGGAAAATGTATTATTTGAAGGCATAGTTGCTGTGACAGACACTGGCTGAGAAACTTTATGTTGGTATCCATCAATACGGTATTGTATGACGCCCTCTGATGGGAATTTATGGGCAGGGGTGCCTTGCAGGCCCTTGTCTTTTCCAGTGGCAGGAGTCACCGGGGGTCGAAACTTCGGAGCTGGAGTCAAAGGAGGACCACCAGTATCACTACTTCCACCGTCATTGGAAGATGCTGAGAATAGCAGTTCCTGTTTTCGCACGGCCTGGCGTCTATTTTGGAACCAAATCTGTACTGCCTTTTCCGTCATGTCAACGCGTCGCGCGATATCTTCACGCAATGTCTTGCTCGGTTTAGGACAACGCGAAAATTCTTCCTCTAGAATTTGTAACTCCATTGGCGATGTCCTGCGCCGTTTCTTTCGTGCCAACTGTGCGTTGTGAACCACAGACGGGATCTTTGTCGGGTATGATTTGGGACTGTGCAAGATGATTGCACAGTCATCATTATTCATCTTGACGCCATTTACGTTATTGTGTGTAGCAGCCCGTGGACGTACGGGCGTCATAAGTTCGTCGGTCGTGGTTTCATCACGCGCACTGTTAGATGACGCGGGTGTCATATACATGTTCGCCGCCGACGCAGACCAGGTGGATCTACTTGGCGTCTCTAAACCACGCGTACTGCTTACCATTTTTTGAAGTTGTGCAGCGGTCAGTAATTTTGAGATAGCGGACGTGTCCGAAGGTCGAGATATGGAGTGCGACGCAGCAGACGGTACTGCTGGTTCGTCTAGGCGCGTAGTTGCGGGAGTCGCCATATTTTCGGCGCGGTTTTCTTTTCTAGTGTCGCCCTCAGCAGAATCTGGAGGTGTAGCTGTAAAAGACACTTCTTTCGAAATATTGGGCGTCTTGGGCGCGAGAAGCGCAACCTCGTGCGCCTTTTCCGCCATCCCTGTGTCTGGCACTTTGAAGGTTTGGGCTGGCGAACGAGGTGCGCTAACTTTTTCTTCCGCCATGCGTTATAGAAGAGGTAGCGCAACTGAATAAAGAAAGGTCACAGCAGACGTAGTATTAATGCGTTTCTTGTACTGGCAGAAGGCTAAGGAAAAAGGAACGGACGGTACGTGTTAGCTCTGTCAATGTCTTATAAGGCAGACACAAAAGAAAACGAGACGTGGATAGGAGAAAGAAGTGATCCAGAGAAGGAGAAGCAGTCGCTCGCTAAGCAAAAAAAACCACGATGAGTTCTTCGCCCAAGGCGCGTCGCGTCAATTTCGCTGGGTTGGGGTTATTCGCGTCGCGTAATTACGCACTTGGACAAGAATGAGAAGGATATTGCGACAGACAGAAATTGGAAAAAATTGGCCACTTGGCACGGAGAGATATTTGAAGTTCTACGCGTAAGTTGCTCAGTTCTGAATTCTAATCAAGGCTGGTATGGCAAATGTGTCCGCTGAGGTGTTTGCTATGTAGTTTTTGCTCAGCCATGAAGCAATTGTAAGTTAGATAGCTAGTATCCTCCTCAAAAGATTTACCGTTTCTTGCTTCATTATTTGAATTTTTTTTCATATTAATTAGCATAGACGTGTTTTTGAATAATTGGATGAGTGCGTGAAATGCAGGTCTGTTGCCAGGATTTTTACTCCTATACTTCTTAAATCAGGCCCATATGAATGATTTCAAACCTACTAGTTTCCTATCCAGTTCATGTCTTTGGGTCCTCGCAGTTAACATCACAACAAAGTTGCACTCAACAATATTGCATTTAAGATGATGCGTCAATCAGTTCTTGAAAAGTAAAGGTGATGACGGACTAATAAATATGTGGTTACTTAGTATTCCTCGGCATCCATCGACATCTTACTTCTCTGACCAGCTATACTATACATGATCTAAATATATCAAAGAAAGAGACAATTACGATATATTCTGATCAGGATCACTTGATTGATAGTTGAGAAATTGTAAATCAAACATATCGTCATGATTGTATTCAAGCATATATTACGGGTTATCTAAAGAGAGTGATCGTTCCAAATAACTAACATAAAACAACAGTAATAATATCAAAGCAAAAGAAAATTCAAAAAACAAGCCCAGGTGCATTCTTCAGTGTAGTAATAAATAGGCATTGCGGATGTATCATCGTTTATAAGTTCATGTGCTCCTCGTTGAGCTTTTCTGGGGTTTAATACATGGAGCTTCCACCAGGTCCACCAGGGACAATTGGGCGGCCAGGTGCTCAAGAGGGGCCGGCTGGAGGGAAGTCTGCCGTGAGGGTCATACATAGTAGGGGGCCAAATTTAGGTGGGCGTTAGTTAGATCTACAGGCCGTTTGATCTTCGGCTTGCATGGCATATGTAAGCAGACAGGGCGTACCGAGGCCCTGAGATAGATCCGCCATTGTTCTTGTTTAAGTGTTTTGTTGCTGTCCCATGCTGGGCGGGCCAGAGGAATTGGGAGGCCCAGACAAAAACTGATACATCATAATCTGCGCCTGTTGGGCAGAAGAAGGAGGCATCTGCATAGCTGTGCGCGATGGGTGAGGCTGGGCCTGCAATGGACTACTAGGCTGCATAGCACACATCCAGATACGCGTCTTGTATATGCGGAAGAGGTCGCGAACAAGGTCGCGAAAGTCGATTCTGTGTGTTGCAGAGTAAAAAAAAGTGAGCTTGCGACGATCCCACTGATACTCCGCATCAAGAACCTGCATTTGCAAGTTCTTTTCCTGCACCTTAGTTCTGCAGGTTTTGATTGCAGTATCTTCATCGTTTCGTTTGTTCATAATTTGCTGAATCTCATTAGGCTGAGCAAAGCGAAGGATCTGCTTAGGCGTCATAACATTTGGCGCCGATGCATTGTTTGAGCCAGCAGTATTGGGAGTAGGCTGATTAGCACCATTACCACTGTAACTGGATCCAGGAACATCTGCAGGTGTTTGAAGGGCAGCTTGTTGTTCATGGTGTTGCCTCCATTTCAGCATTCCAGCTTGTTCAAAAGTCACATTAATTTGAATGACTTTTCCAAGATCCCTGCCACGATCTGCATCCACAATCACCAAGTCACCAACTTGAACCATCAAGTTGGAAGACTCTGTGATGAAAAATACATCCACGCGACATGCTTTGAACTGTACAAAATAGAGCCTAGAAGACGGAACCGAGATGAGTGCAGCAGCGGCGGCAGGTGAAATAAGGTCAGCATTGACTATGCTATTTTTCCTTCCAAAAATATCAACATCAAAGTAAGGTGCAACTTCGGGATAAAGTTTACTATGGTCCGTGTCTTCCTTATTTGATGTTCGAGTGACAGGAGTGGGTGGCGAATAATTGGGCACAACACTGGTATTAGTTAAAACAGGGCTGCCGATTGCATTTTGTTGTCGCTGTATAGGGTTCTGAGGTTGGAAGATTTGTTGGGTTCTATAAGAGTCAACGGTAACGAATGAATGGCGGCGATTGATAGCTGCTGCCGCTGCCGCTGCCGCTGCTGAGGCTGAGGCTGAAGCCGATGTAGGTAACGTATTATCATTAAACCACAGGGATTGGGCCGGCTGAGGATTCATGAGCATACCATAGCTTCTTTGAGATCTCAATGGTAGGTAAGTCCTACCTTCGTCTAAGTGGGTATTACCCAAAGTATCAGTAGCTTCATCCACAGAGTCTTCATAAAAAGAGCTCAGCATTTGTTTTGGAGGCGAATTTCGACGATCACTGTTATGCGAAAAAGACATGCTTCGAAAGTGGCGCTGAGATCCAATGGGGTTTTCTGGAACATAATCATTAAGAGAATTAAGGGACCCTTTGTGTGAAAGAGACGTCGGCATACCAGTGGGACTGGCACCGGTGTTTTGCATAACATTGCCACTCATAATTGGCGACAACAGTAGCGACCCTGACAGAGGGGAGGAAGGTGCATTGGCGGGATTGGCGTTTGGAGAGAATCCTGAGTTTGCATTTGAGGAGCCATTAGACAGCGATATTTCTGATGCGGGTCTGTGCGCGTTCGAAGTAGTGGGGAGAGTGGCTGGAGTGGTAGCTGTGGTACTAAACCAGATATTTCGCGGATCACCAGACCTAGTCCACTGCTCAGAGTCAAATCCGGACATTGGCCCATTGGAGTTCGAGCCTTGAGGAGACGAAAATTCAGCAGAGCCAGGACCAGTGTAAGGTTGCTGGAAGGGTCCAGAGGATTGAATTGAGTGCTGTGGCAACAATTGCTGGTAGTTGGTCGAGGCCTGGGACGATGGCGACGGATTAGGCAGGTCCAGCAAACGAGGCCTTGAAGAGAATTCCGCCGCGTACGACGGGCGCCGAGATGACATGGCAGATACTCCACCATGTAGAGAGTGTGGGAGGAGATCTAGGTTGAAATTGTCATCAGAAGGTGTCATGGAGCTGTGAGGGGGCGCATCCCATGTACTGGACGAGCGAACTCCAGGGAAGAAAGGAGGGAAATAAGTAGAAGGGGGAGATAACGGGCCACTTCCAGTCCCCTGGAAAGGAGGAAGAAAGAAATCCTGTTGTGGTGGTTGCTGGCTGTTGTCGCGAGTCTTTGAAAGAGGCGACTGAGCGGGGTTGTTCATGGAAAAAGAGTCTGACAATGGGGAAAAAAGGGCAGGAATGAGATAGAAGAGCGCGTGCCCTTACAATAAGGAGGAAGAGATGTGTAGAAGGTAATAACCAAAGAGCCAGAGCGTTGATAAATGTCGTTGCGCTGGAATTTGAAAGAAGTGGTGGAATAAGGTAACTTGCACAGGAGGATTTCGAGTGGAGATGAAGAATTAATAGTGTTTGGGTCTGCTGGGGATGAGGTAGGGGCGAATTCTAATTCATTCGGCTGGAAATTTCATGCACGTGCAGGCCGCCTAGACAAAAACCAACGAGCAGAGATACTTGGTGAAGAAGGGTGAATTGGCCAGTAGCAGTTTGGTGAAGTTGGTGAAGTTGTTCGAAGTCCGCAGAAAGTCTGGGGAAGAAGTAAAAGGCCCGAAGCCTCGCGCCCACTTTCCAGGGCCCCCGAACGGCTACCACATGCGGAAGGAAAGTGGTCACGTGGGATCAATCACAAAATCAGTCAAGGAAATAGAGGAAACACAAAATTAGTTTTAACCCAGAATTAGTCACGACAGTAGTGCTAAAAGTAGTGCCAGACGCAACTTTGATCTCGTTTGTTTTGATCCTGCAAGAAAAAAATCCATTCATTGACGATCTGAAACCAAATCGCCTCCCACAACTCTTCTTCAAAATGGACCAATTCAGCAGTCTCAGCCTCAATAGCGATGGCGCCAGGAAAAGGAGAACAAGGAATGACCCCTTTGAGGTCCAATCAATGCTCTCTTCTATTGACAGCGCCAGTCTCACACCAGACTTCAACGTCACCTCCATGAGACGGGCACTACTAGATGATCTGGACAATGCTCCGCCAAATGACGTCGAAATGGAAGATGTTGTACCTTCTTCTATCTCTGCTAATGCTAATGATATGCCAGACGCCCCCATGCTCGAAGATGAAATTATGGATATTGAAATGGAGGATGCTTCGGCTGTCTTTCATCAGCCACCAGAAAATGACGGAACCCCTATGAAAAAGCTACTGAAAGCTACTAAAGATACCCTCTTTTCACCCACTAATATGGGTGCAGAAACAGCATTAGGTCTTTCTTCCCCAAAACCATCCCCACGAAAGCCTCTAGTTCAGACCAGCTCAAAATCTGTTGGAACCAGTCCACCGCAAACCCCAGTCAAGAAAGCCGCATCGTCCGCTTTATCACTTAGCTCTCCGATTAAAACTTCATCCGAAACGCATACATCACTTGGTGCTCCCGCTGCTCCTTCCGGCCCCGTTACCCACAATCATCACTACCAAGTCAACCTTCCACCGCCATGGAATGTGCCTACTCATGTCACTGAAGATACCACAATTCAAACAAACAACAGACTTTATGCTCTTTCGAGCTATCTTCAGATACTTTCTAATACTGCATTTGCTGCCTTTGTTGGCTATATTCTCCTACGCTTTGTGGAGATTTTATCTTCTGACATCAATGCGAAAAAAGCCAAGTACATTTCTCTGGCTGTCGCAAATTCAGAGCGATGTGCGCGCGAATATGTGCGTAATGAGTGCGGTCTCGATCAGCGTGCACCCATGCTGGAGGAAATGTGCAACAAGTGGGAAGCTTGCATGGATGCTGACCCGGACCATGCCTTTGGCAGCCTCCGCATTTACGCAGAGGTCATAGCGGAAACAATCAACACTTTTATTGAGACATTTGCGGCCAGGTCGTTAGTTGTAGGACTCATCTTGGTTGCCCTGGTCTTGGCCATTATTTATTTCTCGAACTTTGCATTTGGATACTGGCGAGCTAAGTTGTATTACAAGGATAAATCCTTTACTCAGAATACTCTCAAACTTCAATAATTCGAAAGCCAACTAGCCATTATACATGTATATAACCTTTAAAATAACTTTTGACTAACTCTTGAATTTTAGTTCAAGGTCCAAGATGCCCATAATATACAGTGCGCTACTAATTTTGTAAATCAGTCAAAATGCGATACCATGGTTTATTGTTGCGAGGTGTAATGAAGAAAGGGATTCTTCGGTATAAGAGTTGGCGAAGCATTGGCAACATAGGCGGAAGAGTATCACGTGAACAGCCGTGCGTTATCCTATTTGGGTTCACCATCAACAAAAGAATATAAACACTGAACTACACCACGCCCAACAACAGAGGGTCATAGACCGCACATTTCACATCATGGCCACATCACAGCATTCGAAGGATCTCAACAGTGGCAGTAGCGGTGGAACGCCGAGCCGGGCATTTTCGTCTGCAACCAATGAGGGAACCAGCATGCCACTGAAAAAAGTCCGCAAGAAGGACACAATCGAAATGATCCTGAGCCGTCCACCAATGATTGTCAAGTCCTCGCTGTCGCAGCTGAGGTATCATATCCTGATTGACGGGCTCAAAGTTCCCAAGGACTCTGAAGATGTGAGTGATTTCTCGTTTTCTTTTTTTTTTTTTTTTAAACCAAGACTCTTCCATTTTACTTTGGCTAACCATATTAGGGCCTCTGTCCGTATCGTCCGTACGTGTGGTCAGTGCTTCTCAGAACCCCACCACAGTCGTCCTCGGAGTACCTGAACCTGGTCAACCGCGGGCCGTGCGCAGTTTACACAAAGATCAGAAACGACACGTTCCGCACACTGACGACAGACGCGCGGTTCAGGAAGCGGGTGAGCGAAAACGCCCTCATCAGACTTCTCAACTCGTTTGCGTGGAAACAGCTGTTGCAACACCAGAGCCAGCAGGAGGAGGCCGACGAGCACAGCAACAAAACAAACCAGCCGCTTTCGGATAGCTATTTTAACCAGGACTTCTTGTACGTCCAGGGCATGAACGTCATTGCGGCGCCGTTCTTGTATACGTGCAAGACAGAGCCGCAGGCGTACGCGCTGTTTGAGACGTTCTTGGTGCGCGACTGCCCGCTGTATATCCGGCCGACCCTGGAAGGCGTGCACACGGGGCTGATGCTGATCGACCTGTGCCTGGAGATAATCGATCCTGTGCTGTTCGATTCGCTGCGAAGCAAGTACCTGTCGGCCGAGCTGTATGCGTTTGCGTCCGTCCTGACCTTCTCTGCCTGCACGCCGCCGCTGTCGGAGGTGCTCATTCTGTGGGATTTTCTATTCGCGTACGGTCCTCACTTGAACATTCTGTTTGTGATTGCGCAGCTCAACTTGATTCGCGGGCAGCTGCTCGAGAGCAAGTCGCCCATTTCTCTGCTGCGCTCCTTCCCGCCGCTGCGTGCCAAGGAGATCATCAAGCTCGGGATCAGTTTTGTGGCGCTGCTGCCGAAGGATTTGTATGACCTGCTGAAGCGGCACCCGTATGACGAGTCGGTTCACACTATTTTGAAGCAGGCACATGGTGCTTCGCAGAAGACGTCGTCGAGAAGCACAAACGAAAAGGCGGGGGGCTCGGTGAGAAAGCGGCCAAGCTCATGAAGATGTATGTAGATCATACTGAAGATAGCCATGTAACAGTAAAATGAAAAGGTAACTCGCGATTCGGGGTAGAGAAACAATACTAAGAGATTGAAAGGTGGTCGTGAAGCGCGCATACATAGCAGAGCGACTTTGACGTAATATCAGCACACAACGATGTAACCTAAACTAATAACAAATGGATAATCATTAATATCACTTGATAACTTAACTTATAAAATAAAACATAAACTTATAAAATACACTAATTCTTTTGCTTTTCCGTAAATTCTAATATTTGGGTTTCTGGCTTTGGCAACCATTTGCTTTTAGATCTCAGCGCCAATTACCAGGGCGAGCAGCGCCATGCGAACAAACATGCCGTATCTCATTTGTCTAAAGTAAGCGGCACGCTGGTCAAAGTCGACTTCCTCGCTGATTTCATTGTTGCGAGGCAGAGGGTGCATGATGCACATGTGCTTCTTGGCCAGGTTCAGAACACGGGTATCAATGATATAAGTGTCCTTGAGGCGCTCGAAATCGGCGACATCGGCAAAGCGCTCCTTCTGGACACGAGTGCAGTAAATGACATCAGAAGAGGCGATGATGGAGTCGGTGAGTTCCTCGCTCTCCGCAGCAAGGCTTCCGCGGTCTGCGAGCTCCTTCCTGATGTTGGCAGGGAGGCTGAGCTCCTTGGGGTTAACAAGCTGGATCTTGACATTGTAGTACTGTAGCAGCTTGCAGAGCGAGTGCACAGGGCGACCGTATTTCAGATCCCCAACGAAAGTGACAGTCAGACCGTTGACAGTTCCAAGTTCTTCACGAATAGTAAACAAGTCAAGGAAGGCCTGGGTAGGGTGCTCAACAGAGCCGTTACCACCATTGATGATAGGAACTGGCGAGAACTTGGCAGCAATGCTAGCAGACTCCTCCTCGGGATGTCTCAAAACGATAGCATCGGAGTAGCAAGCCATAGTTCTAATGGTGTCTTGCAGAGTCTCACCCTTCTTGACAGAAGAGGTACCAGTGGCGACGTTGACAACACGGCCACCAAGACGCTGCATAGCGGCATCGAAAGAAGACATGGTACGGGTTGAAGGCTCGTAGAAGAGGGTGGTGAGAACACGGCCCTTGAGCAGATCAAGAATGCCAACACGCTCAACAGCAAGACGCATCTCCTGGGCAAGAGTGAACAGACGATGCAAGTCAGATCTAGAGAACTGGCGAACAGAAGTGACGTGTCTGCGCAAGAAAGGATTGTTGCGAAGAGCTTCTCTCAGAGCAGTGGGAGGAGCAGGCTCCCGGGCAAGCGTAATTTCATCACTTCTCTTGACTTCCTTAGCGCTTCCACCAGAGACAGACTCGTCGGCTTCAATAGCAGACTCGCGGAGGTCAGCACGAGGAGAGAATCCAGGTGCAGAGAAGGAGAAGCGAGGGGCGCGCGTAACCTTAGGAGAAAGGACAGCGGACTCAGCAGGGATGCCTCTAGCAAGGGAAGCAGTGCTGGGAATGAGGAGGGAGGAAACATCACGGCCAAAGTGTTCCTTAGTAGTCAGGTTGCCACCAAGGGCAACGGTGTGACCATTGAAGGTAACTCTCTCCACTGAACCACGGAGCTTGTTGGCAGAAACGGGAGACCAGTGCTTGGTCTTGACAAAGGAGCGGTCAAGATCAATCTCAATTGAAGTATCGACCTGATCATGGAGCTCAAAGATTCTCTTGGGGTTGGTGTAGAGGCGTTCAGTGAACTGGGCGATGGTAAGACGGCCTTCACGGATGGCAGCAAAGAGCAAGGAGAGGGAATCAGCAAAACCAGCACCAATCAAGTTAGTTTCACCAAGAGTGTGAGCCATGCGGGCGGGAAGGCCACCAACAGCGAAAATGTCAATGTCCTTGAGGTTATCCCAAAGAGCGGCAATGTCAGTCTTGCTAGGCAAGAATGTGCAGGTGGGGAACTCCTCGCGAGAGAAGAAGAGAGCGTAGATGGAAACATCGCAAGAAACGTTGAGACCCTTCTCCTTAGAGAGAGCAATAAGATCAATGTCATCCTTGCTGATGACGTTGGTAATGTGAACTGGTCTGTTATGCAGCGAAGTCAGCAACAGGATAGAAGCCAAATCAGTGGATTGAGCGTCAGTAACGATGGGCTTGTATGAAGGCCAGACGCTGAAATGGGAAGTGACAGTAGCAACCTTGTTCAAGTTGTTGGAAAGCTGGTTGAAGGGGATGAGAAGAGAGCCGACGTTACCAGTAACCAAGGAAAGTTGAGGAGAGTTGGAATCATCAGCAGAGATAGAGAAGTTGTAATCAGTGTAAGCGTTACCCTTAGCATTCTCCTGTGCAATGGCAAGATCACGAGCATTGGTAATCTGACCGTTGACACCTGTGGGAAGAATACGGTTCATGGTGAAGCCAGAAGCCAGAGCAATCTTAGAGACCTCAGCAAAGTCGCTTGAACCAGCAGTGGTCAAGTGAGGAACAAAAGTGGAAATGTTGATCAAACCAGGAAGAGTAACAGTATTGTGAGATGTCTGGGCATCGTTAGAGGAGACGTCCAAAGTGATGTTGAGAGCAAGGGCCTCAATCAAAAGTTTAGCACATTTGACATTAGTGACCAAAGGAACTGCGTAATCAACGGCCATTCTTCTAGTTCTGTAACCCTTAGACATGTAGTTGGCAGGGCGGCGGAAGCGATTGCTAGAAGGCAGGTTGATGTAAAGATCAATCAAGTTGTTGGCAAGATGCTGAGACAGAGAGTACTCGGACTTTTCATCCTCGCCCTCAGGGAGGACTTCCAGGTACTGGACGGGAATTCCGTGCTCCTGAATGAAATCAGCGGTACCAGCAGTAGCAAACAGCTTGTAGCCAAGTTCGTAAAGCTTCTTGACAGAAGGCAAAAGCTCCATCTTCTCCTTGAAAGAACCAACAGACAAAAGAATGTTCTTCTTGGGCAGAATGAAGCCAGTAGCAATGAGGGACTTCAAGTAAGCCTCGTACTTGTTGTGTCCAAAGGTGGCAACCTCACCAGTGGAAGCCATCTCAACACCAAGAATAGGATCAGCGCCAGAAAGACGAGAGAAAGAGAACTGAGGAACCTTAATTGCGACGTAGTTTTCGGGAATCTCCTTCAGAGGATAAGGCTCAACATCGTAGCCACAGATAGCCTTGGTGGCCATCTCAATCAAATCAGCACCAAGAACCTTGGAGACAAAGGGGAAAGATCTGGAAGCACGGACATTGCACTCAATGACTTTAATATCGTTGTTCTTAGCAATGAACTGAATGTTGAAAGGACCAGTAACGTTGAGAGCGTTACCAATCTTAGCAGTGGCAATAACAATGCGCTTGACAGTCTCGGGGTCGAGATCCTGAGGAGGGACAATCAAAGTAGCGTCACCAGAGTGAACACCAGCGTTCTCAACGTGCTCAGATACAACGTGCATGATAAGCTTACCATCCTTAGCAACAGCATCCATTTCAATTTCCTTGGCTTCCTCGATATACTTGGTAATAACCACGGGGTACTCGCGAGAGACTTCAACAGCCTGCTGGAGGTAAGAACGGAGATCATCCTTAGAGTAGACAGTGTTCATGGCAGCGCCAGAAAGAACATAGGAAGGTCTCACAAGAACGGGGTAAGAAACCTTATCAGCAAACTCTTCGGCCTCTTCGAAAGAAGTGAGCTCCTTCCAAGCAGGCTGGTCAACACCAATGGTATCAAGCATACGAGAGAACTTGTATCTGTTCTCGGCACCATCGATCATCTCAGGGGAGGTACCAAGAATCTTGACGTTCTGTCTGTGCAAAGGTAGGGCAATGTTGTTAGAGGTCTGGCCACCCATGGAAATAATAACACCGCTAGACTGTTCGAGCTCGTAGATATCCAAAACGCGCTCCATGTTGATAACTTCAAAGTAAAGTCTGTCAGCTTCATCGTAGTCGGTTGAGACAGTCTCGGGGTTGTAGTTGATCATGATAGTCTTAGTGCCCTGTTCACGAAGAGTGCGAACAGCACGAACAGCGCACCAGTCGAACTCGACGGAAGAACCGATACGGTAGACACCAGAACCAAGGACCATGACACCATGATCGTCAAACTTGACATCGTGCGTGGCGGCATTATAAGTCAAGTAAAGGTAATTGGTGAAAGCAGGGAATTCAGCAGCAACTGTATCAATCTGCTTGACAAAGGGAGTAATGCCTGCCTCGACACGAATTCTGCGAACGGTCATTTCATTGGAGCCAACAAACTTGGCAATCTGTCTGTCCTCAAATCCAAGCTGCTTAGCTTCACGAATCAGATTAATGGGAAGACTGTGGGCAGAGAACGTAGACAGGGTCTTGGCAAAGTTGATAAGACCAGACAGCTTGTTCAAAAACCATTTATCAATTCTGGTCATGCTCCAGACTTTATCAACGGTGTAACCAGAGTCCAAAGCATTAGCAATGGCAAAGAGGCGCTGATCCGAAGGAGTTTGGAGCTCAGCATCAATATCAATAGACATGAGGGCCTCAGTGGCATTGAAGCCAATGTTGTGATAATCGGTAGATCGAATGGCCTTTTGGATGGCCTCCTCAAAGGTTCTACCAATGCTCATGACTTCACCAATGGACTTCATGGAAGAAGAAAGAAGGGTGGAGACACGAGTGAACTTCTTCAGATCCCATCTGGGGATCTTGACAACGACGTAATCCAAAGATGGCTCGAAGCAAGAGCACGTAGACTTTGTTACAGAGTTCTTAATCTCGTCAAGACGAATGTTAAGACCAAGCTTGGCGGCAATGAAAGCCAGAGGGTAACCAGTAGCCTTGGAAGCAAGAGCAGAGGAACGAGACAAACGAGCATTAACCTCGATAATGCAGTACTCCTTGGAGAAGGGGTTGAGAGCGTACTGAATGTTACATTCACCAACAACACCAAGATGGCGAATAACGTTGACGGCAGTAGTTCTCAGCATGTTGTAGTCTTCATCAGAAAGAGTTTGGGAAGGAGCGACAACAATGGAATCACCAGTATGGATACCAAGGGGATCGAAGTTCTCCATGTTACAGACAGTGATACAGTTATCGAAGGCATCACGAACAACTTCATACTCAACTTCCTTCCAGCCCTTCATAGAGCGTTCAACCAAAACCTGAGGAGAGGTTGCAAAAGCCTTATTACAAAGAGCAATGAGCTGGTCTTCGTTGTCGGCAAAACCAGAACCGAGACCACCAAGAGCGTAGGCAGCACGGACAATGACGGGGAAGCCAATATCCTTGACGACGTCAAGGGCCTCTTCGACTGAAGAAGCAGTAGCGGACTTGGCGCACTTCTCGCCAATCTCCTCCATGGAACGAGCAAAAAGCTCTCTGTCCTCAGTAGTGATGATGGTGTCAATGGGGGTACCAAGAACCTTGACTCCGAGGCTCTCAAACTCGTCCTTGAGCTGAATACCAACATTCAAAGCCGTCTGACCACCGAAGGTACAGTAAATGGCGTCGGGGCGCTCATGCTTGATAACTTTGCGAACAAATTCGGGGTTGACAGGGAGAAAGTAGACCTTGTCAGCCAGACCCTTGGAAGTCTGAATAGTAGCAATGTTGGGGTTGATGAGAATGGTGTAAATACCCTCCTCCTTGAGAGCCTTAATGGCTTGGGAACCAGAGTAGTCGAACTCACCGGCCTGTCCGATAGAAAGACCGCCAGATCCAAGAACAAGAACCTTCTTGACATCAACGCGAGGATGGGCAGCGTCATTCTCAGCCTTGGTGCCACCAGGGAAAGTGACAGGCTTCAGAACACCAGTAGTCTTGTGGTCAAGGATAGTGTTGATAAAGACATCAAAGAGGAATTCAGTGTCACGAGGTCCAGGAGTGGACTCGGGATGGAACTGAACAGAGAAAAATGGCAAAGAGTCATGGTAGATACCCTCGTTGGAACCGTCATTAGCGTTGACAAAAAGTTCCTTCCAGCCTCCAGAAAGAGTGCTGACATCAACAGCATAACCGTGGTTCTGGGAAGTGATGTAGCATCGGCCAGAGATCAGATTAGTAGCAGGAATATTGTGACCACGGTTACCAAATTTGAGCTTGAGGGTAGAGGCACCAGAAGCACTAGCAAGCAGCTGGTGACCCAAGCAAATACCAAAAACAGGAGTCTTCTTCTCCGCGAGGACCTTGGTGAGGCGGGCAATTACAGACTGCATAGTCTTGGGGTCACCGGGACCGTTAGAAACGAAGAGACCATCGTATTTTTCATTGGTGAAATCATAGTCCCAAGGAACTACCTTGAGCTCAATGCCGCGCTGAACAAAGCAGCGAATCTGGTTGTACTTCATACCAACATCAATGGCAAGAACTCTAAGAACCTTGCCATCGGGGCCAAGCTTGGCAGTCTCCTTGGAAGGAGAGTAAATGACAGGCTCGGTGATGGAGACTTCAGCCACAAGATTACGGGTGTTGGGATCACTCCACTCGACCTGGTTGAAATCATCGGCCCAGTTCTCTGACGGGGTCTGAATTCCGGCCTTTTGTGTCAAAACGCGACAAAGGGTAGAACCTCTGTTTCTAATATGCTGGGTGAGAGCTCTGGTGTCGATACCATAGATGGCGGGGACACCCTGCTCCTTGAGCCACTCTCCAAGAGAGGAGGTAGCGAGGTAGTGAGAGTACTGCTCTGTGTAACTTGCGACAACAAGGCCAGCAACATGGATCTGGCTTGATTCAAAGTACTTTGGCAGAGTGGCCACAACCTCATCAATTTCTTCACGAGAAGGCACACCGTAGTTACCGACTAGGGGAAAAGTAATGACAAGAACTTGACCACGGTAAGAAGGGTCAGTGATGGACTCGGGGTAGCCGACCATACCGGTCTGGAAAACCAATTCACCGGCAACAGACTTGTCGGCACCGAAGGAGTAACCTTGGACAACGGTTCCATCCTTGAGCTCGAGCGTTGTGAGCTTGTCGTCCGCGTGGATAGGAGGAAAAATGGGTAAGGTAACTTGACTCATCTATAAAAATTTTCGGTTAGCGGTTGTCGGCTGGTAACAAAGCAGCCAAGATACTTACTGTGAAAATTGAATGAAAACAAAAATAATACGTTTGAAGGTATTGGCGTGTCTAAAAGACTGGTCTAAGTTGATCTTTTTGGGGGATCAAATTGTGTGTAAACTTTTGTGTTGCAAGACCAGACAACCTGCTGCTAAATCGATATTAGCATGCTTGAAAAGAGACAAAATGCCAATGAGCGGGTGGCATGAATCTCCATTATGGATTGAGAGGAAAGAGCATGAGAGAGAGAGAGAAAGAGTGGGGTCGATAGGACTTACCTCTGTCTTCACCTGCTAAAAGAATAAAGTGATGATTCTCTCAGCGTCCCTTAAGGATATAGACAAAATGGACAATACTGAAGAGTGTGGTTTGACAGATCAGTAGGTCCAAATAGTGCTAAAGGAGAAGATAGAGGAAGAAGGAGAAAGAAGGAGAAGGAGAAGGAGAAAAAGAGGGAAAAGAGAGAGAAAAGAGAGAGGGAAGAAGGAAGGGAATAAAGGAAGGACTAAATATCTTGTCGGAGAATCGAAAGGCCTAAAAATTTTTTTCAGCCAGTTGGGATCAATGGCGCTTTGGGTTCTGTGCATGCATGTAATGCATCATGATTAGTCATGATCTCTGCGTGGATTGCGTAAACATAGCAATGATGCGAAAAATCATTTTCGAGGCGATCGACGGGCAGCCAAAACGTGGAAACTGTGGGAACTGTGGAAACTGCGGGACCTGCTGGGGGCAGTCGCCGAGCACAGACAGAGGACGCTGCTGGCAAGGCTGGGCACCAGTGCAATGCTAGGCAATTACGAGGCCAGGCACGGCGGGACCGGATCTCGAGTGTGAGAATATACGGCAGACGAGTTCTTCTGCATTTTTTTAGTTACGTTCAGTTAACGATACAAGTCAGCTAGCACGGCGCTTGCCAAGGCAGCAACGACTGTGATCGCTGGGCTTTGCCACCAAGTTCCCTGCGCGCATGTCGTTTGCGGGACGCAGCTGCGAGGACCGGAAAATTGCGAGGGAAAAACGAGTGGAAAGCGCGAAATTCAGTGGGCAGCACCAGTGGGTGACGCAGCAACCATTCCGCGTTTGGAAACTACCCGCCGAGAACACAGAAGGACAGGCCTTGAGCTTCGAATTAGTATGGAGACCAGTGACATTGGCTACTTACTCCAGCCAGCTCTTCGCGGAGAAATACGTCCACTGAAGGGTCACGACGTCCACTTGGGTGGCGCCTGCATGGATTTGTGTGCGGTGCGTGTGCTGGACGCCCACTTCAACTATCGCAACGCCTTTCCTGCGACTTCGCGACTTCACTAAACGCACTGCGGTGTACAAATAGCGCTCACAAGAGCGTCAAACTCCCAACTGGCACTTTGGCTATCAAAAACGTCCAGCGAACATTTGAACATCGCTAATAGCAACTATAACCTACAAAACTACTATGTAGATGCTGTCAAATAATCGTTGATTGCAAGGCTGGCCGTGCTAAAAAATCAATGCTCGCTAGAGCCACAACCGTTGAAAGCTTATTTAGACTCTGCTTGTCTCGTGACCTGCACACTCACTGTGCCAACATTGAACCTTCTTACTCCATCTTTTAATTCCCAATAGCCTAGGAACAATCTCCACAAGTATTCTCTTCACTCTATGTCTAAACTCTTGTGTTAGCAAGCTCTGTTCAGTACGGCACATTTCTCATCTGTGATATCATCCAATCGTGCCCTTCGGTGTGTCTTCAATTTAGTCCTTCACATCCTTCACCAAGAGACACAGGCATGCTACAGAAGCAGCTTGAGTACACATTTTGGAACCAGGATGTAAATTTTGGCTCTTTGATGTCACGAACGCCTTTCAATCGAACATGAGTGTATATAAACTCAGAATCTCCGCCATAAATGCAGGTGTTTGACTCTTTCCAACCAAGATTGAACCCTTTTCCGGGATGGGCCAAAAGCAGTTGCAAACAGCGTCAAACACAAGCAAGAAGGGCCAAACGTTGACTGATGAGCAGCTAGCCCTGAAGCTTTGCGGTGACATCTTCTACTTGATATCCACCAGCGTCACGCATGCCGACCATCCTGCGGCCGAGTGGCTCGACACCTTCAGCATGCACTTCCACCAGGCCGCTGGCGTGCCCCACGACCTGCGCACGCTCCGCCAGTCGGCGCTCGACGAAAACGACATGCTCTGGTGCTTCCTCTCCGTGTACTACTTGAACGAGCGAGAGGCCGTGGGCACCATAGTAGACCGCTACCTGTCGCACTCCTGGAGCACCAAGGACTGGGTGGCCCAAATCAATGCGGTGGAAACGCTGAGTGATATCATGACCTTGTACAGGAAACAGGGGAACAAGAGAGAATGCGCAAAGGTGTGGGGCAGGTTCCCGCACAGGTTCATTAAGAATATTTGCGTGTTTTTTGGGACTTGCTGCCTGGATTTCGACGCGATTGGGGAACAGTCGTACACAACGATGTCGGTCTTTTTGAGTCTGGGAACGGCGTTTGTAAGACAAATCGCCCAATCCCAATAAATACTGGGCGCTTAAGATGTATATTTATATTGGTTACGTGGAATGAGAGATGGAGTTGAAGCCATAGACTGCACATGATCAAATTCATACTTGAGAGTGAGAGGTCAGACATGGCCATATTTCGTCTTTTGTCTATCCAAATTATTATTTATTTTGTAATTTTTTCTTCTTATATTATCAACTAAACTTTTAATATCTTATTAGCGGGAGGTGCAATGACTTTAGAATTAGATTTTGATAAGCATGCTAGTAGAAAGTTTAACACAAACTCGACACCCAGTGCAAAACCTTGGAATACCAAAAAAGCACATCCTAGCTCACTTACTATGTGCCCAGTCCTTTTTTTTCAACGTGCTTACTTTGCAAGCCCATGATTTTTCAAGTCAAAAGTCGCAGCGAGCATTTTGCCATAGAAATCGAAGTTTTACAGCCATCCGGTAGTTGTCTCTAGCCCTGACTCAAAACAGCCCCGCTTTATTCCCAACTAAGACAAAGGCTTCACAAGTTCACCGGCTTTGGCTTGCAAGGAGAGGAAACACCCAAAATCAAGGCCCACCCAGCTCGTTATTCAATTGTCAAACATCGTATTAGTATTCTAGTTTACTAACTATTGTTGGAGGTTTAAATGGCACTATTGGCTGAGCTTTTAAAAATCAAAAGAACTGGAATTAAGAAACAAACACAAAAACAAAGTTACGCTAAGCTACCTAGGCTACAGTAAAACCAAGCGCTTTTTCTTTCTAATAAATAAAAAATGAAATAAAAAAAAGGATCTCTAGAGCTCCTATGCATGCATCAGTGCATCACTACACACGCTGCCTTTTCAGCTTGTACGACGGATCATGATGCAACTTGGCCTCGAACGGATCCCGGTCGTCCACGGACCCGTCCCAGCAGTACTTTGCAAAACACGCGGCGCACTCCGCCGTCGGCGCCGCCAGCCCCTGCCGCTCGCGCGCCCGCTGCACCAGCGCGCACGCCACGCACCGCGGCCAGTCGGCCTCGTCCGGCTGGTTGAACAGGTCCGCGCCCGTCTGGAACAGCGCGTCGACGTCGTGCGCGCTGAAGTGCGTCGTCTCGCCGGATACGTTCGACATGAACGACATGGGCGTGTTGGCAATGTACACGACAATGGGCGGCGGCGGCGTGTCAGGGGATTTGGCGGGGCCGGCGCTGGTGTGGGCGGTGGAGGCTGACGCGGTGCAGCCGAAAAAGGTCGGCCGCCGCGTGAGACCAAGGTTGACGAAGGAGTTCTGGTCCGGGACGGCCGGGAACGGGCGCGTGGCGGGCGGCGGGTCGTGCAGCGCGCGCGCGGCCGTGACGCCCAGCGCCTTGCCGGCGGGCCAGTTGTACTTGGTGTCGACGGAGATGTCGAGCGCCAGGATGAGGTCGATGTGGCGCTCCTCGCGCAGCAGCGGCCAGAACGAAACGAGCTCGCCGTTGGTCGCGCCGTCCACGAGCGCCAGCTGGTCCTTGGCCGTCACGGCGGGATCCGTGGAGCCTCCTTCCCAGTTCTTAAACGGGTTGGGCGAGACCAGGGCGAGGTCCACGCGCGACTCGTCCAGCAGCTGGGACGCGACCTTGCCCAGCGAGACCAGCAGCGGCCCGTTGTTGACGGTAGCCCAGTAGATGACGCTGTTGAAGACGTTGGACGACGCCGCGAGGATAAAGCCCGCGTTGTCGAGCCCCGACACGCACACGGGGCCGCCGCCGTCGCTGCTGAAGCTCGCGGGCGCGCCGTTGTCCAGCGCCGTGCCCAGGTACTTGAGCCGCACAAAGCCGTGCACGGCGGGGCTGAAGCTGCCCAGCTCGAACGGCGTGATCTCGTACACGGTGGCGTTGACGGCGCGGCCGGACGTGTCGTCGTGGCCCAGCGCCGTGATGATGGGGAACGGGCCGGCGGCGGCCTGGAACGACGCGAGCGACGCCATGTCGCTCCACTCGAGCGCGGAGCCCGCCGCGCCCGCGTCCAGCAGCACGTACGACAGCAGCCGCCCGTAGATGTCGGTCAGCGTGAGCGGGTACCCCGCCAGCGACTTGGCGGCCATGTCGCGCGCCATGCTTGCGTAGTTGAGCAGCAGCTCGGGGCCCGGCGGGCCCGGCTGCGTGATGTCTGCGACAAAGTTCCAGATGCGCGGGCTGGCGCGCAGCCTGCTGACGGTCGGGAAGTCGTTGAGGAACAGCGAGCCCAGCAGCCACGCGCCGCCGGAGACGCCCGTGATGTGGGACGCGCCCTGCAGGAGGCCCTGGAGGCGGCCGTGTTTCTCGGGCTCGCGCGCGTCCATGGCCTGCACCGCGCCGGCGCCGAGCATGAGCGCCTTGTACCCGCCGCCGGGGATGGCGAGGCCGACGTTGACGGCGCCGCCGCGCTGCTGCGGGCCCGCGAAGATGGCGTCGAGGTCGATGCCCGGCAGGTTCTGGGCCTCGACGAAGCGGCGCAGGGCGGCGGCGGCGGCGTCCGCGTGCGCGGCGGTGTACTGCTGCTCGTCCTTGGAAATGGCGTCTCCGGGTCGCACGAGCGGCTGCGAGCGCGTGCCGTCTGCCCCGGCCCCGGCGGCGGGACACTGGACGTTGGCCGGCGCGTACGACTTGGACGGCGACACGGCTGCTACGGCCTGGATCAAAGTGACTGCAAGAATCACAACAACAAGCACTCTAAAGGCGACGACACCCATGCTTTATTTTTCTATGTTTCTTTGTTATAGAAGAGAGATTTCTTTGAGACTACGTCTAGGTCACAAGCGCCATGCCAATTACTTATACGGGGGATGGCTATGCCGGGGACCAAACCGAAACCGACTATCTTGCCTAAGCCAGCTTTCAACGGCTCAGGTAAAATAGGATCTCGTATTTCATTTGCTTATCTTACTAATGATATGGGATTACTGATATGGTATTACTGATCTAGATATGACTTAATTTCCGGTCTAAATTGAAATGCCATCGTGAGCCTCGAAGTATTTCATGCCCTAATTCATGCTTCTGTCTTGCTCCGAGGCATGGAATTGGAAGGGGATCCAGACCATCAGGGTTCAGCAACTATAATTGCCTTAAAGTTAGGTAAATTTTCCGGTCAGAACAATAGACGATTTATCATCAACATCAAGATGCGTGAATGCAATTAAGGTCATACTAAAACTAAAAAACACCGTATATCAATTTATCATCCTGTAACATATAGTAATTTGAAACAGACTCCCATGTTGCAAGTCCATCACCGTACACAGCTGGTAGGCGCATTAATATAAAAAGATGCAACATTGAAGTTCAACGCCGTGAACCTAAATCACCACTATGGCGACCGTCGATGTTATGCCAAAAGAATCTTCAAGTGTCCTTGGATCTCACTTGCATACTCGGGGCCAGACATTTTTTCATGCTCCACTGCCCATAGGCTTTCGCTAATCTTCAAGATCTGGCCAAAGGTCGAGATCCGCAGCATGCGCCAAAACATGGCAATAGTGTGTTCCAAGGTCTCGCGTTCGTCGGGCGTGAAGGCGGCGGTCATTAGGACAAACAACGGCCACGAGAAGGCCGTGCCCTTGAAGTCGCCGCTGGGGAATGCAGTGAGGATGCCAATGGCGACGGAGAAGGCGGAGCGGACGGCTGGGATTAGGTCGAGCCGCGTTGAAGAGGTGATGCGGGTGTAATGGATGAATGTTGCAATGTGCCACACAACCTCGACTTGTTCTTCGAGGGTGCGTGTCGGGTCGTCTATAAACGGCATGCAGCTTTCGATTTTGGACTCAATAAGCTCCATTTCGGTTTGCTTTTGGGCACTGTCGGGCATGGTCCCCCAGTATGTGAGAGTCGCACTGTAGACGCACCAAGTGGCAGGAATGCCCCAGAGCACATCGAAATGGCCCGCGAGTTCTTTATTTTCAAGGGAGTTGATGGGGATGATGGGCTGATGGGCGTCAATGAGACTTGCAAACGTGTCGTATTTGGCAATGCGGCAAGCCACGAACCAGATCACGTACTCGCTCGAGTCCTGGAGGAGGCGCTTGGCGGTCGACCGGCAGATATTGAGATGGGCGCGCCATTCGGCCGATTTGGCCTCCATCACGTCCAGTGTGAGTTGACACAAAATGCCGGCCAGAACCGTGGGATCGTAAATGTGTTTCTTGTCTTGTATCTCTCGGTTCAAGTGGCGGAGCGAAAGACTACGGTGGCGGATGGCATTTTGTGCAAAGGCTGGATTGGCCTCACGAAGCTGCATCGAGCTCAGTGCGAGGAGCCCATGAAAGCAGGACGGCGAGTTGACGGCAATGGGGAGATAGTACCTGATTGAGTTGTTTTCGGCCATTTTCAAGTGGCCGGGGTCGAGAGAAGGGCACGTCCAGCCAATGAAATGCTGAAATATGGAGTTTATCGTTGGGTCCGAGAGAGCGTTGGATATTGATCTGGCAATGCCGAGGGCGGCGTTGACGGATGGAGGGAGGGATGGAGGCACGATGCAAGGTTCTTTGACGGAGGCAGCTGAGGCCAGTTTTATCGAGGTGTAGTCTGAATAAGTGTCATCTTCAACCTCTTCTATTGGCGACGGCAGTTCATGGACGTGAGTCAATACTTTATCGAGTTCCTGAGCTGCTACATTGCTGCTCTGTGAAAGCACGAGCACCGACGGGGCGCCAGGCGGGGTGGGTGGAGGTCCATGAGGATCGATGAGCATGGCTGCGTTTGAGGATATAAGAAAGTCATGGCCAGGACTCGTGTTGTTTGTGTCGAGGAGAAAGGATTCGGCGTGAGGTAAGAGGGCGTTGAGGCAGTCGTTTATGGTAGCTCGTTCTAGCGATGCCAGGGAGTAGACGTTACTTGAAGTGATGGGCCGCGTTGTTGTACTAGTAGACGTAACTGTAGGGGTGGTGGAGGGTACCTGTTCTAATACTAATTTGTCGGGACTGCTAGTGTCGTTAGGCGTGTCTGGTATCGGTGGGGCGCTGTTGGTTGGCTTGGTTGTAGCTTTTTTTCTCTTTTGTAGTTTTGATTTCTTGGCTATTGGAGAGTCCTTTGGCGTGCTTGGTCCTTGCAGTGCTCGCTTGGTCCTTTTGAGTCTTGGAGGGTTATAAACGAGACCTTCGGCGCCTGGTTGAATGCTTGAGCCGACCTCATCGTTGTCGACCCATTTCAAGCGGAGGGAATAGTCGCAGTTGAGGCCTCTTCGCTGGCATACTTTGCAGGATGGCTTTTGGCGGTCGCACTTTATTCTGCCGTCTTTGCAGTTGTTGCAGCCTGAGGTTGTTAGTTTTGAGGGAAGAGGCGGAGAGGTGGAGACTTGCCATCAAAGGATCTTGTTTTTGCGGGTTGTTTTTGCATTTTATATGGGATACAGGTTGCCAGACAGCAAGCCACGAGAAACGTGGGCAAAGAGAGGAAGTTCAAGTCTTGGGCTTGCAGGTGGGTGTTGAGAGAAGAGAGAGAGAGAGGAATGGTATAAAATGACAAAAATGAAATTAGATGAAAAAAGCGGTGAGTTCCAGTGTTTGAACCTTGGGACTTGATGGTTTGCCGGCGATAGCCTGGGTGGAGATGCACGGAGGGGTAAATTATGTAAATTGCGTTTGACAACTCGAGTGCAAATTTGGCTTGTGAAGGCTGAGCGCCAGACTCACCGCTAGAGGGCGTAGGGCGGAAGTCCCAAGTCCCTGACTGTGCTCATTGCCAGCACTTGAGTGTTATCAATTGATACCAGTCACTGGTACCTGTGTTGAATCCCAATGATTACCACCATTGAGTATGTAATCAATGATGACCATATCATTGAGTAATCAATCTCAGACACTATCAGTCAGTCAAAAAGCTCACTCGGATATCTTTCATTCCACGATGATTCCTTTGATTCCTTTGATTCCTTTGATTTCTTTGGCCTTCAAGTTCTTGTTCTCTGCGTATGTGGTGAGCGTAGTATATTTTTGGTATCTCCGCAGCGCTCGCTTCTCCGCGCGCAGAGGCCGAACTTCGGGCCGCCTGCGATCCGACGAATCACACGCGTTCTTCTATCAGATAATTACAAATTGCAGAATTCCAGACCGTTCTTGGAACTACGCCCGCGTGTGCCCCAATGTCCACGCCTTGTGTTTTTTTATCAGATCGAGCTGTAACACAGTGCTGAGTTAAGTGCTGAGCTAAGTGCTGAGCTAAGCTTTGCCTCATAATTTTTAATTGTCGCTGCTCTCGGCAGAATCTTTCATTGGCCAAGCGCTCAGCGCGCGCGTATTAAATTCTTGCCCAATGCAGCAACCACAGAGCCAGTGTTGCACTCAATCTCGATATCAATGATACATTACCACACCAACACCTGCCATGTTGCACAACTGAGTACATAAGCCCCCCTCGCCCACCAATGAGAGCCGCCGGTGGCCCCAGCGTCACAAGCCCCAAGGCGTATGATTCATCAGCAACAATACGCCATCAACAGTAAAAGAACAATATTCAGATATCTTGCCAATCATGACTTTGTTTGTGCGCCAATATATTGATCGTCGCGCCGAGTCTAGAAAATTTATTTTTTTTATTTTTTTTTATTTTTTATTTTATTATGCGCACTCGGATCCCTCACTCATGGCGGCTGCGAGTGTCATCGTTCCCCTCCTCTCCTCCTTCCCCCATTTCTATTTATTCCACTCCATCGCCAATATTTCAAACCTTTTTTTCTTCCTTTCTTTCTCTTTCCCTTTTCTCTTCCTTCCTTCCTTCCTTATCTTTATTTATTGCTCAACAACATAGCATACCCTTTGCATATTATCATCAATCCTCCCATCCCGTTTTATACCATCACCCAAAACCCACCACTACCACCGCCACTAACATCAACACCACCACCACCACCACCGCACTACCAAACCTAAAATCTACCCCTCTCTCTACAACATGCTAGCCAGAACGTTTGCACGACCCTCCGCCTCCATCCTGGGTGCCGTCTCCGCCATGGGCCAGGTCCGCCGGTACCACCCCAAGGTCCTCGATCACTACAACAACCCCCGTAACGTTGGCTCAATGAACAAGAACGACTCGGACGTTGGAACCGGCCTCGTCGGCGCCCCTGCCTGTGGCGACGTCATGAAGCTCCAAATCCGCGTCGACGATAACGGCATTATCAACGACGTCAAGTTCAAGACCTTTGGCTGCGGAAGCGCCATTGCCTCCTCCTCCTACGTGACGGAGCTGGTCCGGGGCATGTCTCTTGACGATGCCAGCAAGATCAAGAACACCACCATTGCAAAGGAACTCAGTCTGCCACCGGTCAAGCTGCACTGCTCCATGCTCGCCGAGGACGCCATCAAGAGTGCCATCAAGGACTACAACAGCAAGAGAAAGCTGGCCAGAGGCCCTACCTTGGGCCCTGACGCCAACATCCAAACCGCCACTGTTTAGGTGGACATAATGACAAGAGGTATATTGAAAAGCAAGAATAAAAAAATGCAGTTAATGAATTCGACATGGAAGTTGAAATTACTACGATGGGGACTACTCAGTGCTCATTGCACGGGAAAGTGATGTTAAAATGAATATTTGTATTAATATATTGAACAGTTGAATTGCTTAAAAAAATGTAAATCTTTTCCAATGGAATTTGCTGAATAACAATATTTTCATTGGCGGATCGCTGCCGACGAGAATGGTCGAGGAAGCAGTTTTGTGAAAAATTTGAGAATGAAAAAAAAACTCAAAATATTGGTCTCGACTCTCGGAAAACGGCAGCAAAGAAGAAAACAAAAAGTACAAGGCGTGGTATTGCAGGTGGATAGTGATGGGTGATAGCACTTGAAACACAGGATCCAAGTCAAAAGTCACAAGCATCAAAAATGTCAATTGATGGCGCGTATGGGGATCTAGCGAGACATCATTTGAAATCAGTTTTGAAACTTTTGATTAACGTTTTGAGATCTTGAGACTTGTGTAGTGCGCACATGTGGAAAACAGAATCCTTTTTGAGAACCCGTCGGTCGTCGTTCTGGGGAACTTGAGCGTTAACTAAAGCCAGCTCATGTAGGAGAAAGAAGGAAGGAGGGCCGGGCCTTTGGGATGGCATGGGAAAGCCAACAACACAAAAAGTGACAGTTTGCAATGTACGTACTGTACTATAGGTGAATGTGTAGAGTGTACACTGTCATTGAACACACATGTGCAATACGTAGTGACAAGGACCTGGTCTCGACTTCTGAATACACAGGTTGACTCTAGAGTGAATTCGTCAATGGTACAATGAAAACCCAAAGAATATGAAGAAGAAGCACAACGTAATACTAGACGTGGAGTTGCTCAGTTTGGGCCTTTTTGGCAAGTACACTACTAGCTGGCTCACCCATAGTCCATCAGCTACAATACATGGGTCAATCACAGTCTCGTCAATGCCCAGTACATCTGGCGACTGCAATTTACTAGTTACATAGCACTTGTAGCACATCTCATACAACGCAAATGGACTGGAAATGAAAAAAAAAAATGAAACCATGAAGTAATAATAAAAATAGAAAATGGAGTTGGACTATAAAATGAGAACAAGAGTATTTTTTGTTTCTTTGCTAGCTTTGGTGCTTGGAGCTTAGCTGTGCTTGTGGTGCTTTGCAATGCAATGGTGTCAATTGCTCGTTTGAACACTTTGTTTCTTTTATTTCTTGTCCTCGGCTTCGGCAGCACTCAACCATTGTCTACCAATATAAAAAGACTTGTTAGAAGAAAACCAAATACACTTGACGCTGGCGACCATGTACAATCGCAATTTCAAAAGCAGGCGTGGCGACGATGGGTGGGGTATGCCTGAGAACAAAATAACTTACGCAATGAAATCGTCTTCCTGGGAGCCAGACTCGGGGGCCGCAACAACGGGCTCAGGAGCAGGGGCGGGCGCAGCGGCCTTCTTGCCAGACGTAGCGTACGCGACGCCCAGTGCGGCCGTGGCGAGCGTGGCCACAGACAGCTAGAATGCGAAGAAAAACGTCGTTAGCAAACAACTCAAATCAAGAAACAAAATTGACCATAATCCGCAATCATAGGCATTGATGAAACTCAATCAGAGAGCATGGACCATCCAAAATGCTCAATTGAAAAAAAACAGAACCCAAAGAAATCGATAACAAGGATTAAGAAAAAGGGCTCGGGGAAGAGGTCTTGGAATTGAACGTTGAACTCAACCCCATAGCTATCCGTCCAAACCCAAAACCCAAGCATTGAAGCAAGAAAGAGAGCGGGTGCGTGTGTGTGTGTGGGTTGAAGTCCAACCAACTTACCTGGTATGCCTGAAAAGTCTTTCCAAAGATAACGTATCCGCCTGCCATTATTCAGATATTTCTCAATTGATATTAAAATAGGAGGTGTGAGTGGTTGTATTTCTTCAAGAAGATGAAGTGTGTGAGAAAAGTAGAAAATTGAAAAATGGGGGTGCAAGTTTGGTGTGCTGGGTGGACTTTGGGTTCTGGAGGAGCCTGCGATTGGTCGGGAGGTTTCTTTGGGAACTTGACTATGTGGTCCAGCTACATGAGGTACTATGGTAATCGATGGATGGACTGGGATGTACGCGCGTGCTGGTGATACCCCGCCTAGTGCATCGGCCCAGTATGCTATGGGTGAATGAAAAACAGTAGTAGTAGAAGAAGATGGGCGGTAAAGAAACTGGGATGTTAATGGTTTGATTGAGTCTTGAGACGTTGGCTTGGTATAAAAATAACTTGAGGAAAGTTTACTTTGGTTGAGATATTTGACTTATAATCGATTGATGGGGGTGTTTGTGTTTCTGAAATTGATACTTGGGAGAGTCTTGGATGCCTAACGAGGATGCCTAACGAGGCTTCTTATCTGATTCTTGTAGATATCTAGAATCAATCATATAACTGCTCTTTAGAGGAATAAAGACCGATATGAACGTCAACAGATAGAGTTGAATGTAAAGCCCTTGAATTGGCATGTCATCATTGATTGTTTTGAGTGTATCCATTCTCTAACGCGAGCGCTGTATTTGATACCACAGAAGAGCAGCTACTCCTATAGCCTCTCGCCTTGAACTCCAGTCTATTTAAACAAACGGCAGGTACTCTATATATCCTACAAACCCAAGTATAAATCTGCTTGTATCAACACGCTCTGGAGCTCTAAAGACGCAATTCAAAACTCGACATGCCATTCTTTCCAATACCAAAAGGAGACACATGGCGCAGGGCGCTTGCAGAACTTCAACATCAGCACTTGCCACGGAGCAGCCGCTACTTTAAATAATTGAACCAGCACAGACCTCACGCTTTAAGCTCTGCTAGTCTCTGCTAATCTCTGTTAATCACCGTATTAAACCTTCTCTTATTGTCCCTCAAGTGAAGCACACAAGAGTCCTGCGTAAATGTCAGTATCTAATATGGGCACGTGACATCGAGCCCCGGCCCCCACACAAGCGGGCAAAGTGGAAATCCTTCCGTAAACGCATCTTTACACCCCCAACTGCGATATCTGAACTGCCACTTGTAGCAGCCATGTCTCTGTTACAAGAGCCGGAGTAAGCACCCGAGAACACCGCAGCGCTCTTTAGCCTTTCTGCTAACTTTTCAGCTATATACTGAGCCATCTCCGGGCTTCGTATCTGGAATCTTTCAACGATGGAATTGGAAACAAAGTGATTACACCCACTCACCTGTACTACACCAAGTCGGGCACCAAAAAGCTCAATGGAGCCTCACAGTCGGTTCTATCGCACTGCGACTCGTCCTCGCCGCCAATACCGACGACAACTATGCCGGACCGCGCGTTTCCCATACGCAGAGGAAAACGAGACAGACTAGAAGCAGTTTCGGCAGAAGCCCTTTTGGCGACAGCGCCTACCACCGCAGCAAACCCGTCGAATGAAAGAAGGACGGCATCGACGAGCGTGGCTCAGCAAGGACGAATAAAATCTACTAAATTCAGAGGCGTGCGGCCGCGAGCATCGACGCTACCGTCGCTAGCAACGGCAAACGCCATTCTGGAGTCGGATAGCTCACTACCCAGAGACAATTATTCCGACAGTTTCCCATTAGACGACCCCAGCACCATATCGACACGCGATGATTACGACGACGAGGATGATGATGACGACGATGACGACGACGAGGATGATTTTGACGAAGACTTTGACGATGACGACGAATTTAACAATACCGAGGGCTATGATACATTTGAGCAGGATCAACAATTTGCCGATGTGACTTATGACGATCTGACAGGCTCAGACAGCGACGACGAAGACGAAGGTCCCAGCTACCAAAATGCGCCGGACGTCTCGACCGAGTTTTTCCATCATCACCCGGTTGACACCGTGTTGGGGCTTATGGAGGACCCCGTTAACCCACCTGTGGAGTTTTCCAACACCCATGACTCCAATCCTCATATTCTTTCGGGTCTCAGCGAAGAAGACTACAGCGATATGGAGGAAGACCTCGAGATAGCTGCGCGACAAATCAAGAACCCGCCGACGCCAAACGGAGACGACGATTCCATGCTGTCCGCAAGCCGGCCGCCGTCGACCACCTCATCCCCGCGACGCCGGCGCAGACACAATAACTCAAACAGCAGTACCGGCAAAAAATCAATCCTGCGACAAAGTTCGTTTGATGCTGGCTCACTAGAACCAAATGGCAAGACCCCAAGACGCATGAGCGTACCAACGAAACCATACGCTCAGACCGCCAATGGAAACTTGACGCCTCCAAGTAATCTTCCTTCGGCGTCCAATAGAAGACTAACGCCCGACATATCCGTAACGCAGGCAGCAAGAAGACCAACGGACCCCGGTCCTCCATCTGCGCAGTCCAATCTCAACATTATACCCGCCAGCGAAAACGCCGCACCGTATTCTGAAGCTACCCTCGCGGCTCAAGAAAAGCTCGAGATTGGTCTAGGCTTGCGAGATTCCACTACCCTTCCACACTCCCCCTCGAGCCGGTCCTTGAAATCGCTCAAGCCACGGTCGACCTCGTTCTTTGGCGCCAATGCCAAACGACCCGTTGTACCTCTTGCAGCTCGACCTTCGCTCCTCACAAATCAGATTAAAGATAAGCAATCTGGATTTGATAACCCGCTGGAAGAGTATGTTGGTGCGTCTGGAAAAGCAGAAGCAAAGCCGCTTCGACTCAAAATGTACATGCCTTCATGCAGCGAGCCGCGCAAACCATGGGAAGTCATTGTCCGCACCGATGCAAATGTGTCAAATGCCATTGGCTTTGCACTCTATTGTTACATGGAAGAAAAGCGCAAGCCGGAGCTCCCAGAAGACATGCAGAACGCCAACAAGTGGACTCTCCGGATCGTGGAAGAAGACGGTGAGCCAGACGAGGACTTTCCTGCGTTGGATAGGACCAGAATGCTATCTGCATACAAGTTCGATGAATTTGCCTTGGTAGAGGCAACGCCGGCGCAGGTCGTTGAGCATGAAAAGATAACGCCATCTACGCGCAAAGCCAAGAAACCAGCGGCACCTGCTGCGACTAGCCAACCAGCGGCCCCCATGACCGTGGTTGAAGAAGAAACACCCGAAAATGTGGTGCTGAGGGTATACCAGTATCCCTTTGACGAAATGGTCTCCGTGCTGTACTGGTCTGGGGAAGTCAGCGTGCAAACTACAGTTGACGAAATCGTTTACCAGATCTGCGTCGAAAAGGGGCTAGATAGAACTCAATACGTGTGCAAGATTGCGGGCCACCGCTCGGTAATCCCGACAGGTGCCAAGGTACAAAGCCTAAACGGCCAGTTTAACCTCGAACTGACACCTCGACGTGTCGTCAACAAGACAAACGGCTACTCAGACATCCTACCTTCCGACCTTCAAGTCATTAAAAAGACGCGCTCGGCAAACGCAATCTCGTCCGTCACCGCGGGAACTGCGTCGCGCAGGACCTCGCTCACGAACAAGATGCCCACCGCCGCAGGGCAATCGCGTGCCAGCGCCGACGAACCAACCGTACCCCGCATCTCGTTCACGACCCCCGGTGGCAGCGGCGGGCTCGGTGCGGCCGCCAAGCCAGGCATTGGAAACCACCACGGCAACCCGGCCGCCAACACGTCCACGGCGGCGCACCACCGCGCGGCCAGCAACGTGCGCGCGTCCATGCTGGGCGTCGCGCCCAACCTGGCGGCCGCCGCGACGACGGCCAACGCGACCCAGGCCTCGCAGCTGCTGCTCCCGCCCGAGACGCTCAACGGCATCGCGGGCTACCAGAAGTACAAGATCTGGCGGCGCCAGCCCATGTCGTTCATCTCGCGGCACGAGCGCATCCTGGCGCTCGACGGCGAGTACGTCCACATCATGCCCGCCGACGACCGCGCCTGGTACGACTACTCGCCCAAAACAAGCTCCTTCCACATCAACCAGATGACGCACTGCAAGCAGTCGCGCAAGATCCCGAATAACTTCAAGATCGTCATCACCAAGGCCACAAAGGTGTCCAAGCGCTACGACCTCGAAGCACATACCGCCACAGAGGCCCAGGAGATTGTGGCCAAATTGAAGGCACTGTATAGCGGCTACAAGATGAACAACGACACCCCACGTCGCAATTAAAAGAAGAAAAAACCATTTCCATGTAAAAAAAAAAAAAATTAATCACATACATGTATTTATTTCAGCCTCATATTTAGATCAAACATATTATACAACAAGCTTTTCATTAGCACTATCCAAAATTCCTCCTATTCCTCCTCTTAAAACCACACACCACACACCACACACACAAGACCACTAGATACGGAGAGCCATCAGACTTCCGACAAACGTCAGGATCAGCCTGGCGCGGACCTCGTTGATATCCTCGGGAACCAGGAAAATGAGCGCACCCATTTTTCTTGCAATCGAAATGGCCAGCTTGGCGTTGGCGTACTTGTCTTCGTCGGTGTGGCCCGGCGTGACGAGGTCGTAGTCGACGTACCCGGGCTTCATTCCATTCAGCACGTCCAGCAAGAACACGCCATTGGCGAGCGAGGGGTCCTTGAAGGACCGGATAGTCGACGATCGGCCACCCTTGCGCACGGTTTCCTGTGCCCATTTCAGAATATCCGAGTCCGTCAGCTCGCGGCCGTTCGTGGAGAGCGACTTGAGCGTGAGCACAATGTTGCGGCGCATGAGCTGCCACACTAGACCCAGGGTAAGGGTCTTTTGCCCGTCAGTGATGTCGGCTCCTTCAATGCCGACTAGCGAGAAGTTGTTGGCCTTGCCTAGTTCCACCGCGTAATTTGTGTTCTCGACCATCTTGAAGCGCGAAATTTCACCATATTGAGGACGCTTGTTGACGTGGCGTTGGTTGACAGATCCCGGAAGAACCTTTTCGTAGGCTTGGAGTAAGATTGTGCCGTCCTTAAGATCCTCAAACAAGTTGTTGACAGCAGGGTCGACATCAAGAGAGTTAAGCCAGAGGGTAAACACACGAGCCTCTCTCTCGCCTTCTGCATCAAAGTCCTCAATCTCAATCTTGTCCTCCTCAGTAATGGGGTCAAGACCAGGGTGAGTGTTGAACAGATTGGCAACGAAAGCCAAATTAAGTTTGGGGTTACCAGCAACCAGGGCAGTAGGAGTCAGGTACTTGCGGCAATCAATGCGCTCAGAATTGTCCAAAACTTGTTCTGCACGTTTTAGTAGATCGGTGGTCTGCAGAGGTCCAAGAGAGCAGTGTTCGGGAACAAGCTGGTTAAGCAGAACTGTGTAGTTTTCACCATCAGCGATATCCTTGGAGAAATTGCTGACAGTTCGGTGCCAGCCGGCACGCTTAAGATGATAGTTAAACCATCTAAGCAAAATCTGCTCCGGAGGAAGGCGCAGGAACTGCTCGAGAGTTTCGTCTTCCTCTAACAAGCGGTACAGTTCTGGGTGAAGCTTAATGTCAATCTTGGACAAAAGACCTCTGCGAATGATCTGCCAGATCAGACCCAAAATCAAGTGCTCCTTTCCATCAATAATATCCTCGGCGTGAACATTGACAACAATGCAACCAATACCTTTGGCGGAGTTGATGACAATATTGGCATTCTCGACCATGGTGAAATTGTTGAGCGACTTCCCTTTCTTGGGTCTATTCAAGACACGCGTATCAATAGTGTCGGGGACGGAGTCGTTGATGAGCTTAGATAGAACAAGACCATCCTTGCACTCGTCAAAGATCTGGAAGGTGTCGGTAGGGAAGGGGAGTCTGTCGCCAATATCGGGGTCGCCAGCCAAAACACCGTTAATGTGAGTTGTGAAAGCAGTTCGCTCTTCATCGTTGATGGTATGAGTGACGCCAGAAGTGGATCCAGAAACAACAATATTAGAGGAAGTATGACGATGGCTGGGCTTAAACGCAGAGCCGCTGTCATCGCTGGCTCCACCAGCACCACCGCGCTTGGGAATGTTGAGAGTAGGGGTGGGGGCAGATTTACTTTCGCGGAGCTTGGCAATCAGTTCGACGTAGTCTTCGAGTTCAACACGGCCAGAGGCATCGACGTTCACTTGTTTGAGCGTATTGCGAATTTCATCGTAGGTGCCCTCACCAGAGTCGGACAAAGCTGTGACAACAGCCTGTTTTTCGAGGTATCCTTTATCATCAATGTCAATATTGTGGAACCGTTCAATCAAGCTGAACATGTCCTCCTGGGAAATGGCAGGAAATTTTCTCTGCAGATGAGACACGGTAGAAGCAAAGCGCTCGGCATTCAAGCCCAAGCAATTTGCGGCACCCAATGGTTAGCGGTGTGAACTGAAAAAACTCCGGTTCAAAGAATAACATACCTGTAGCTTAATAGCCTCCATGATTGCGTATTAGCGAAATACGATTGAACAGAGCTGAAGATAGAATTGATGGGATTTGTAGGTTGGAGGTGTAAAAGGAAGAAGGGAAAGAGAAAAAAAGGATGGCGGTGATGGAACAAGCACAGCCAGCCAACCACCCAATTGACGTTCTGTGCCTAAACAGGACACACCAGGTCAGCAACGAATGCTGCCAGTGCGTTGGATGACGTGCGGGCGTACCGACCAACTTTACTGTGAATACACCGCCATATGGAGTCGCCGCGCGCTTACGTCAATCTGACACGCCCGAGTGGCGGCTGAGGTGGCGACCGAGGCGGAGCACCCGGCGGACCTCAGACGTCGGAGTGGGCAACGTCTCTTTCTAGAGGAATAGCATTAATTAAGGGCCTGATACCAGAGGCCATTTTATTCATTTTATGCAAGTTTTCATTTTATCAATCCCCTTGCCCTCTTGCATGGAGGTGCATCAACATGCACGAAAGAAAAAAATGCAAGTGTCCCAATATATCGATTTTTTATGTAAGATGATGTCATCAAATATTTGCTTATATAATCAAAAACGATTTTTTTTACTGCT